>JAVSCE010009418.1:0-100180 GCA_032199065.1 Smutsia gigantea | reverse complement strand
ACAGTGTTTTCTGTTCTTACAGAAAGTGCATGATCATGTGTGAGAGCTGCAGTCCCTCTGACTTGGGTCATCTCATCAGAGCTGAAGGAGGCCTGGCCACTTGGACCAGGATGCCACAGTCTTGGATCACTCGCCCACCTTCATTTCTAGAACCCAGGTTGCCAAGCATGCTTCATATTCTCATGTTCATAATAACCCTGTGAGAGCAGACCAGCTCCTCTTATTTGACTCATAAGGCAACGGAGACCATGAGTAGTTTAGTAAGTGGAAGGCAGAATTGGAAAGTAGTTAATAGCACAAGCCATGGCATCAGATGAGTTGGGTCCCAATTCTGCCATTTATTCGCGGTGTGACCTTGTGCATTCATATCACCTCTCTGAATGGCAGAGTCCTCAGCTCTAAAACAGGAGTGATGATGTCTGTACTCACAGGCTTGAGGGAAAGATTACTGAAATAAGGTATGAAAATTGATTGGTCTACTTGGCATTCCAGAAATGGCAGCTGTTAGTCATTCAGCTAATATTTATTGAGCACTTACAATGGACTGATCACCAGGTGCTGAGGATACAACAGCCAAAGGCCCCTGTTCTCCTGTTGCCACAATCTGAGGAGGTGAGAGCAGAACCAGCAGATACCAGGTGGGAGGAACATTTCAGGTGGAGGGAGCCGCAGGTGCACACAGTGCTCTTTGCCCAGCATTTTCTTTTCATTTATTTATTTGTTTGTTTATTTTTAATTAAGGTATCATTGATATACAATCCTATGAAAGTTTCACATGAAAATTGTGTTTTCAACATTCACCCATATTATCAAGTCCTCCCATACCACACTGTAGTCACAATCAGTGTAATAAGATGCTATAGAGTCATTACTTGTCTTCTCTGTGCTGTACTGACTTCCCATGACCTACCCTATACTGTGATTGTTAATTATTATATCCCTTAATCCCTTTCTCCCTGCCTCCCTCCCCAGCCCCTTACCTTTGGTAACCACGAGTCCCTTCTTGGAGTCTGTGAGTCTGCTGCTAGTTTGTTCCTTCAGTTTTGCTTTGTTGTTATACTCCACATATGAGGGAAATCATTTAGTACTTATCTTTCTCTGCCTGGCTTGTTTCACTGACCATAATACTCTCTTGCTCCATTCATGTTGCTGCAAATGGTAGGCTTTGTTTTCTTTTTATGCCTACTGAATATTCGATTGTGTATATGTACCACATCTTCTGTATCCATTCATCCTTTTATAGACACTTAGGTTGCTTCCATATCTTGGCTATTGTAAATGCTGCTGTGATAAACATAGGGGTACATATGCCTTTTTGAATCAGGGATCTTGTTTCTTCGTGTAAATTCCTAGGAGTGGGATTCCTGGGTCAAATGGTATTTCTATTTTTAGTTTTTTGAGGAACCTCCATATTGCTGTCCACAATGGTTGAACTAATTTACATTCCCACCAACAGTGTAGGAGGTTCCCCTTTCTCTGCATCCTCGCCAGTATTTGCTGTTCCTTGTTTTTTGGATGTTGGCCATCCTCACTGGTGTGGGGTGATATCTCATTGTGGTTTCAATTTGCATTTCCCTGATGATTAGCGATGCGGAGCATCTTTTCATGTGCCTGTTGGCCATCTGAATTTCTTCTCTGGAGAAGTGTCTGTTCAGATCCTCTGCCCATTTTTTAATTGGGTTATTTGCTTTTTGGGTATTGTGGTGTGTGAGTTCTTTATACATTTTGTATGTTAACATCTTATCAGATAAGTCATTTATGAATATATTCTCCCATACTATAGTATGCCTTTTTGTTCTGCTGATAGTGTCCTTTGCTCTACAGAAGCTTTTTATGGTTTGATGTAGTCCCATTTTCCTCTCTCACTTCTGATTCTGTTTATGTGTGTACTCTTTTTCTTGATAACTCTGGCTGGGGGTTTATCTATTTTGTTTTTTTCTCAAAGAACCACCTCCTGGTTTAATTGATTCTGTTGCTTTATATTTCTCAATTTTATCTATTTCTGCTCTGATCTTTATTATGTACCTCGTTCTACTGACTTTGGACCTCATTTGTTCTTCTCTTCTAGTTTCATTAATTGTGAGTTTAGATTGTTCATTTGGCATTGTTCTTCTTTTTTGAGGTAAGACTGTATTGCTATATACTTTCCTCTTAGAACTGCCTTCGCTGCATCCCACAGGTTTTGGGGTGTTGAGTTGTTTTTGTTTGTCTCCATATATTGTTTTATTTCTGTTTTAATTTGGTTATTGATCCATTGATTATTTAGGAGCTTGTTGTTAAACCTCCATGTGTTTGTGGCCTTATTTGTTTTCTTTGCATAGTTTATTTCTAGTCTCATACCTTTGTAGTCTGAGAAGCTGGTTGGCACAATTTCAGTCTTTTTGAATTTACTGAGGTTCTTTTTGTGGCCTAGTATGTGGTCTATTCTGGAAAATGTTCCATGTGCACTTGAGAAGAATGTGTATCCTGTTGCTTTTGGGTGCAGAGTTCTATAGATGTCTGTTAGATCCATCTGTTCTAATGTGTTGTTCAGTGCCTCTGTCTCCTTACTTTTTTCTGTCTGGTTGATCTGTCTTTTGGTGTGAGTGGATTGTTGAATTCTCCTAAAATGAATGCATTACATTCTGTTTCCCCCTTTAATTCAGTTAGTATTTGTTTCATATATGTAGGTGCTCCTGTGTTGGGTGCATAGATATTTATAATGGTTATATCCTCCTGTTGGACTGGCCCCTTTATTGTTATGTAATGTCCTTCTTTGTTTCTGGTTACTTGCTTTGTTTTGAAATCTATTTTGTCTGATGTAAGTACTGCTTCTCCTGCTTTTTTCTCCCTATTATTTGCATGAAATAATAGTTTTCTATCCTTTCACTTTTAGTCTGTGTATCTCTTTGGGTTTGAAGTGAGTCTCTTGTAGGCAGCATATAGACAGATCTTGTTTTTTTATCCATTCTGTAACTCTGTGTCTTTTGATTGTTGCATTCAGTCCATTTACATTTAAGGTGATTATTGATAGGTATGTACTTATTGCCATTGCAGGCTTTAGATTTGTGGTTACCAAGGGTTCAAGGGCACCTTCCTTATTATCAAACAGTCTGTATTAACTTTCTTATTATGGTATTTCAAACACAATCTAAAGGGTTTTTCCCCCCTTCTTCTTCCTCCTCCACACTTTATATATTAGGTGTCATATTCTGTACTCTTTATGTAGCCCTTGACTAATTTTGTGAGTAGTTGATTTAATTTTGCATTTGCTTAATAATTAATTAATTGGTCTACTTCTTTTACTTTTAGTTTTTCTGGTGACAGATATTTAGCCTTAGGAGCACTTCCATCTAGAGCAGTTCCTTTAAAGTACACTGTAGAGATGCTTTGTGGGAGGTAAATTCCCTCAACTTTTGCTTATCTGAAAATTGTTCAATTCCTGCTTCAAATTTAAATGATAATCTTGCTGAGTAGAGTATTCTTGGTTGGACGCCTTCTTTTTCATTGCATTAAATATATCATGCCACTCCCATCTGGCCTGTAAGGTTTCTGCTGAGAAGTCTGATGATAGCCTGATGTGCTTTCCTTTGTATGTGATCTTTTTTCTCTCTCTTGCTGCTTCTAATACTCGCTCCTTGTCCTTGATCTTTGCCTTTTTAATTATTATATATCATGTTGTTGTCTTCCTAGGGTCCCTTGTTTTTGGAGATCTCTGCACTTCCATGACCTGAAAGACTATTTCCTTCTCCAGATTGGGGATGTTTTCAGCACTTATTTCCTCTAAGAGACTTTCTCTCTCTTCTTCTTCTGGTACCCCTGTAATGCAAACATTGTTCTGTATGGATTGGTCACACAGTTTTCTTATTATTCTTTCATTCCTACAGATCCTTTTTCTCTCTGTGCCTCAGCTTCTTTGTTTTCCTGTTCTCTAATTTCTTTTTCATTTACCATCTCCTCTACCTTTTATAATCTTTTAAATCCCTCCACTGCATGTTTCATCAGATACTGTACTTTTCAAAGTTTCTATCTCTTTCTTGAAGTCCTCCCTTATATCTTGAACATTTTTCTGTAGTTCCATGAACATGTTTATGATTTTTATTTGGATATCTTCATCAACAAGTGGGGTGATTTCAGTTTCACTTAGCCCTCTTTCTGCATTCTTTCCTGCAGTTTTGTTTGGACAAAGTTGTTTTATCATTTCGTTTTTTAAGTGATTACTATGGAATAATAATTGATGTAGGCAGCACCCTCTAGTGCCTAGAAGCTCTACTCTCTGGAGCTGTGAAGCACCTGTAGCAATGGTAGGGGTCACAGGTGAGCAGAATCGGCACCTGCCAGGATGAAAGAGCTCTTTCCTACCTTCCCAGCTACAGCACCTGCCTCTGCTGCCAGGTCCAGTGGTCTGAGTGCATAGGGAGGAGCCTCTGTGCTATGCACCTGTAGCTTCTGTAGGAAGAGCTAAAGTATGATTCTGGCATGCAGGGGCAGCTGGTGATTGGGACCTACGTCTGACAGCAGGAAGGAGAGGCAGGCTGCATAGCACCCTGGGGGTGCCTTGGGGCTGCATTGTCAGACAGGTGGATGGAATGTCTAAAGCTCCTGAGTGTTTCCAACCTGCTGGGTTGAGTGTGCCAGGAAAATTTTGTCCACTGGCCCCTTCTCCTGAGCAGTGAGCTCTGTGCAACCTTTGCCCCATTAACATGCCTCTCGCTGCTAGAAGTCTTTCAAACTGCCTGCCTTTCTTTTGTCCTGGGGGGCCAGTTTTGTGTACCTGTTCTCCAGAAGCAGCTGGAATCTCAGTCTCTCCCAGTATTCTCCCAGTTTTTGCTTTCCAATCCCACTCATCTGCAGAGCACCATGTAATGTGGGTTTGTGTTCCTGGAGCAGAGCTGGGTGTTCATCAGTCCTGGGCTTCTACTCCCTCCCCACTCTGTGTCTCTTCCTCCTGCCTGTGGGCTGGGGTTGAGGGAGGTTTTGGTTCCTGCTAGATTGCTGCTTTGTGACTTTACCCTTTTCTATGAGGTCTTCTCTTTTCTTCAGATGTAGGCAGTGTTTTGCATCCTCTGGTCACTCTTTCAGGATTAGTTGTATTTGCTGTATTTTTGTGTTCTATGTAATTTTGGGAGTAGGTTTCTGCCTCACTTCTCATGCTGCCATCTTTCTCCAACATGCCCCAAGGGTTGAAATTTAGACTCAACTCCTGCTTCTGATTCCAGCATCTCTTGTGCCATAGGCTTTCATTTCCTATTTTGACTTCCAAAATGTTTCTTGCTCCTGTATTTTTTTAAGCATTGTGATATTGTTTTATCATTTCATAAACTATTTATATGTATTTGTAGAAATGAGAGCAGTTATCCTTGTGTACTTAATCTAGCATCGTGACTTCTATAATTTATCCTACACAGTGAGATCTATGCAGATATATATATACATATATATATATACATGGATGTTTATTTTAGTATTCTTTATAATAAGTCAGAAATGAAATAAATGATTGATAATAAGGTTTGATCACATAAGCAACACTATTCTACAGAATAGAATACATGGAGTCAGTAAAAACATTGTGTTAAAGACTATTTATAAAACAGCATATATTAACTTTAAAATTAAAAAGTAACTGTTCATGTATGTATATTTATGCCTTTGCATGTTTGAGTGTGTCCATGCACATACAACATGTTACAATGATAGGACACCAGGTTGTTTTAATTTTATAGAGTCTGAATTTGAATTTTCCAAATTTTTATGATGAAAAATCTTTGATTTCAGAACACAGGATTAAAATGTTGGATTTCTAAGGTAATACTAGACTTCTGCAGTGAAAAAAAGAGTTTCTGTTAACTGGTAATGTACTTAAAAACATATCATTAAGATATCATTTAATTTGTGATCTGTTTATTCTACTTTTTCTGGTCCAAAATAATATTCATGCATATATAAAACACTTTAAGGCTGGAATATGGATTTTGAGCTGCTACTTCATCTGGCATATATTTGACAAACAAATGGATCTTCCATTATGCTCCTAGGGCCAGAAAACTTGTGCTCTTCCAAGCAAAGCAGTAAATTATTTATTAACTTCTTCATGGTTCCATTGATAGATGGAACCTGATAGATCGGCACATCAATGAAATGTGTAAAGTATACTAAGCTGATGGTAGTATGAAAAATTCATTGAATATAAAGGGAATACAAAGGGAAACAAATTGATCAAAGAATCAGTGGAGAGAAAATTTGCAAACATATATTCCTTACAAAGCCCTAAGGGAAACAATGAGGTAAATAAGAACAATGCAGAGAAGTATCAAGAAAGAGTGAGTTTTGATTTTTTGGAAGATATCTCTTTCATTATATGTATGTTTAGAATAAAATTTTATAGAAATTTCTGTTGTGGACTATGTCTTCAAAACATATATTTGAAACAAAATCTAGAGGGCTTATGTAACTAAAAAAAATGCTGGAATCATCTGGTTTTAAAGCACTATACATAATCTAAGTTCCCTGAGGGTTGGGCAAATACCTGTCATTTTTATTTCCTAATGCATCAGTCTAGTACTCGCCAAGTAATAAGTGATCGTTAAATCATTGCTGAGTTGAATAGAAGTGATTGAAGTTTCCAAAAGTAAAAAGTGGTAAAAGCAATTACATTAATGTGAAAAAAGGATAATACTGAATTCAGAAAATCTGTCCTCTATTTAATATAAATACTTCATTATCTTTAGTATTTCCATAAGGAAACTGTATTTAAAAAATTCTAGGGTTTTAGAAGATTTATCCTTGCTTTAATTTTTTCTGTGTCATTTATTTACTCTTTCCCTTTGAAGACAATAATAGTTTTAAACTTTAAGACAAATAAAAATATGAAAGCAAGCCTCTAAGTAGGGGCAGCTTTGTTTATGCACCCTGATGCTTGGCCAATAGATATTTTTGCATAAAACACAGCCTGCTAATCATGGAAACATAAACTAAATCATATCAGTCAGCCAACTTTGATGGTGAGACACAGCTATAAGGTACAGTCCGACTCTAGCAAGAACTTTGGCAGGTGTTCGTGTTGCTTCAGCTGACATGCACGGGTATCCGCTCTGCTGGGAACACACTAAGGGCCAAAAGCATCCTGCTTGGGTACAAAGACAAAAGAAAGAAATGAATGGAAACTGAAATATAGATCTCCACTAAGGAACAGAATTTATTACAGGTTCCTTCTTTATATCTGCACATTAAATATCATCCCTCACTATTTCTAATTCTATTTAATTAAGCAAATTTTTAGATAATGGTATTCATTTTTTTAAAGACTGTATTGGTAACAAACTACAGAATAGGTCAGTTAAGTCCATGGTGATTTCTTTATATACCATGTTTTCTATGCCTGCAAAAGATAATATTATGCATACTTCTTATGTATTATACACTTTATTTCCTTTTCAGTATTTTCCAGTGGAATATCTATTTATTCCTACCATTAACTGAGATACTGAGATATCTCCTAAATCTTAATGAAATGCATTTCAGTAGTGATCTCAACTCTTTAATAGTTGAAACTTGTCTTTAAGCCCAATTTTTGTACCCTATGGAAAAAATAGTCTTGGGCCATATGACTCATTTTGTAAAACTACATCCTACCATTAAAAGGCAAATATTAAAAGACTAATGAGAATGAATACTAGAAAGTCTACCATCCTTACAATCATAGTTTCAAATATCTCACAACCCCAAACCATTATCCATCTGGAAATTTTACTTTTAATGACATTGTAAAGTAATATTACTTTTAATAGTATTGTAACCATTGAAATATTTTGACTCCTTTAAGATCACCAACCCATGGCCTCTTCACTTTCTCACAGTCCATCACGTTTTCATTTCTCTAACTGTTCAGCTTCAATTCCATTGTTAATCATTTTAATCTTTACTTGCATTCCCAAATGCCTTGTCTTCTTTCTTTTGTACTCATTAGGCAAAACCTAAACCTAGTTCTACCCAACTATAACTTAAATAGCTTAATAAATAGCTTAATGTCTACACAATTCTCATTTTCCATTCCCTTTCAAACAGAAGTTCTTTTTTTTTTCTTTATAGCCATACTATTCTTCGGGTAATTTAGGGAAAGCTGATTTAACCCCAGATTAGGTTCTGATTGGACCAAGCCAACCATGTTTCCCCATTGCACATGGGGGGTGGGTGAAGCATGAGAATATGACAGAATTTTGGCTAATGAAAGAAAGTTTTCTAAGTTACTTCCAGAAAGAGTTTCTTTACTCCTTATAAAGTGATAGTGGTATTATGATCCATCTTTTTTGCCTAGTTGTGTGCATATGGCTTCTAAAACACTGGCAGCCCTTTTGCAACTATGAGGGAAGCTAGCCACAGAAAAGACCAATACTTTGAGAATATCTAGGGGAATGGACTAGTGAACCACTGAGTCAACAAACCATGGAAAAACATAATATTGTTTTTTGTTTTTAACTTGAGAAAATAAATCTCCCTTATTGGTTAAGTTGATTTGAGATTTTGTCTTGCTTGTGGCCAAAAGTATTCTGAGAAACCTGAGATATTAACTAGCAAGTAATCATTAATAGTAGTCTTCCCTTATCTGTGGTTTTGCTTTCTAAGGTTTCTATTACTCATGATCAACAGTGATGTGGAAGCAGAGATTCTCTTTCAAATAGAAGCCAAAAGGCCAATAGTAGCCTAATGCTATATCACAATGTCTTTGTCATTAACCTCACTTCATTTCATCATGTAGGCATTTTATCATCTCACATCATCCCAAGAGGAAGGGTGGGTACACTACAATAAAGTATTTTGAGAGAGCGAGAGAGACCACATTTATAACTTTTATTACAGTATATTGTTATAATTATTCTATTATTAGTTATTATTGTTAATCTCTTACTGTGCCTAATTTATAAGTTAAACTTTAACATAGGTATTGAATAGGAAAAGCATAGCATACATATATGTATACATATATATGGTTCAGTAGATGATTTCAGGCATCCAGTAGGGGTCTTGGAACATATCCCTGTGGTTATGGTGGGACTATCGTATCTGGTTTTCCTTTTCAATTATGATCAGTTGCATTGAAACACTATATACTACTGAGCACTGAGGAATCCCATATTTTCCCTGTAATTTTGCTTTTCTACTGGCTCAAATTGCTATTTTATACTATCTCCTTTTTAAAAAAAGATTTCCTTATCTTTTAAATTTCATTCTTACTGTCTATCAAAGTCAACTGTCGAATCCCTCATTTCTTCATCACTAATTTTTCAATTCTATTAGGGTCTGCATTCAACTTTTCCTTTCCTCTTTTTATTTCTAAAGAAAACTTTGTGCTCCCATAAAACATCAAACCCTCCCCTTGAACTCTAGATTCCTATCACCCTTGCTTTCTAAAGGACTTTGATTCCTTCTGAGTCCCATTTCCTCACTCATGTTTATAAAAAAAAATGTGTTTTCTATATTGATCTCAAATTCAGTCTTAAGCTTACTATTTTTAGCTTAAATCCATCATATAAATGATATAAAGGCCACCAATATATTTCACATTACTCAACTCAGTATGTCACGGTGTTAAAGCTTTCAGCAGTATCTGATATAGCTGACTACTCCATCTTTCCTAAAACATTTCCCATTTTCCTCTTGCAGCCATGGTGTCACCATTTTTCCTCTATTTTAGTGGTAGAGTTTTTTTTAAGTTTTTTTTTTTTACACATATACTTCTCCACTAAACCTTTAAAAAATGAAGTTTCTCAGAACTCATTCTGGGGCCCTCTACTAAGTCTACACACTCTCCCTAGGTGACCAAATGACCCCATATATTTCAACATTTTTTTTTCAAAATCAAATATTACTCACACAGACATATGCATGCATCTTTTCCATAATCTGTAATCTGCTAAATCAAAAAATATGTAACAGAGTTGTCCACAAACTCTGAACATTGAGTTTTCTCAGTGATCTTATGACTTCTCTTAAACACATGCTCCCTAGGTGATTTCACTTTTTACCCCATAATAAGTATTGTCTTTATGTTGATAATACACAGTATTTTTGTCTCCATCAAAGAGCCATGGATTTAGGTTCCATTGCATTTTAGCAAAACTCAGTGCAAATCTCACTACCTTTGTGTTCCTGTCCTGTCCCCAACTGTCTATTTGATATCATTCATTACTTGCCCATCTCAATGAAATCTTAAATTCAACATGAGAGAAAATATTGACTTACTGGTCATCCCCAGAAAATACTCAATCCTAATCTTTTGTTAATTTTTCCCTATCTCTGTTAGAATATTACAACTGACACAATTACTGAAGCAGCGAAACTGGGGGTCATTTTGACTCCTCTCTTTTCTTTATTGCCTCCAACCAATCCATCCATAGGCCTGGTTGGTTTGTTTTATGTCTAAATTGTTATCAGTTATCATCCATTTAGATCCATTTCATTTCTCAGCACCTTTGTTCCATGTACCACCTATTTATTTCAAAAGCCTCCCAACTAGTTTTCTCAATTTCTTCTTAGCTCACTCCATTAAGTATATAATGGACAGTTAGGTATGTATCAGGACACACTATATATAATATATACACAAATATATACAGTGTGGGTATGTATGTATATATATAGTCTTTAAAAAACAGCCAGAGGGATCATTTTAAACACAAATTAGATCAGTTCCCTATTTGAAACTTTTCCATAGCTTCCCATTTGCATTTCAGTTACAATAAAACCCAAAATTCATGTCAGACCTTTATAGCTCTGCATATTCTGGCCCATGTTGGCTTCCTAACTTTGCCACTAGTCTCTCTTACTGGTCACTAAATCCCAGGCCCCCTGGTATTCTCTTAGTTTCTGTAACAATTCAAATTAGTTTCCATTTAGGAAACTTTGAAATTGCAATTCCCTGTAACGTTTTCCCACTGTTTTTTCATGCATCTATCTCTTTTCATTCCTACAGATCTCATTTTAAGTGTACCCTCTTAGGGCAGCATTTCTTGAATTCTATGTTAAGTAGCTTATGCTGTCCCTACCAATACTTTTTAATTTTTTTATTTTGGTATCATTAATATAAAATCACATGAGCAACATTGTGGTTACTCGATTCCCCCCATTATCAAGTCCCCACCACATACCCATTACAGTCACTGTCCATCAGTGTAGTAAGATGCTTTAGAATCACTACTTGTCTTCTCTGTGCTATACTGCCTTCCCTGTGCACCCCCCCCCCCACATTATGTGTGATAATCATAATGCTCCTTATTCCCCTTATCCCTCCCTTCCCACACATCCTTCCCAGTCCCTTTTCCTTTGGAAACTGTTAGTCCATTCTTGGGTTCTGTGAGTCTGCTCCTGTTTGGTTCCTTCAGTTTTTGCTTTGTTCTTATACTCCACAAATGAGTGAAATCATTTGGTACTTGTCTTTCTCTGCCTGGCTCATTTCACAGAGCACAATATAGTCTAGCTCCATCCATGTTTTTGCAAATGCAGGATTTGTTTTCTTCTTATGGCTAAATAATATTCCATTGCATATATGTACCACATTTTCTTCATCCATTCATCTACTGATGGACACTTAGGTTGCTTCCATTTCTTGGCTATTGTAAATAGTGCTGCAATAAACATAGGGGTGCATATGTCTTTTCAAACTGGGCTCCTGCATTCTTAGGGTAAATTCCTAGGAGTGGAATTCTTGGGTCAAATGGTATTTCTATTTTTAGTTTATTGAGGAACCCCTACCAATACTTTTCTAACATAGCAACTAGGATTTCCTTCCTAGTACTTACCACAGTCAGTTATCATTTTATCTATGTTTGTGTATTGTCTGTCACCCTTATTGGAATATAAACTTTATGTGGGTAGAGATCTTGTCAGTCCTTTCACCTTTAGGCAGAAAGACTAGTACATAGTAGGTGCTTAACAAAATTTTGTGGAATTTGTGACTAAATATTAAGACTCAATAACATTATCCATGATGGAAACAGAAATGTGAGGTGATAAACTTTGTAGAGAAAGCTTTTATTAGCTCTTCCTGAAAAACTGTGAGATACTTTTTAACTTCTAAGTCTTAAATTTTCATGCAAATTTTTCAATATTTTAACAGTCAGAATTATGTGTATTTATTTAAGCCATGTCTCATTCCAAAAAGAAACTTCAATATCAAAAAGTACCTTTTCTAAATAAATATATTAAATATTCTAAATACATTAAATTTTCAAATTGAGAAAAAAGCTGAGATGGCCTCAAAGTGGAAATAATATATGATAGCAATAACTATTATTGAAAATTGACTTTATATAGATCCTATGCTAATTACAATTGGCATTATCTTATATAGTTGTTACACTAAACTTATGATATAGTATTATTATCCCAGCTTTTTAAAACAGAGATACTGAGGTATATAAAAAACAACTAATACCCAAGACTACACAGCTAAGGGAGTATGGATGCAACTGAAGTCTTGGGACTGAATCTACTTTGTTGTATTTGCTACTATGCTACACTTCTCAAAATGTAAGGAAAATTCAATAAAAACCAGCAGTGGCAAATTCTATGTATCCACTTATTCAAAATCCATTCTTTCATCCTTTTTAGCTTGTCCTTCTGTAAAATGTTGGTTTTAAAGCTAAGAACTGCAGTCCTCAGGATGCTTAGCAACACCAAGTAGAATTTTGGAGCTGGAATGGAGCAAAGTGAGTCAGCCTTTGAGTGGGGAGATGTCATCTTTTGGCATGTGTAATGACAGAGCTATGTTGTTCTGGGGCAGCTATACCAGTTTCTGTTATCCAGTTCCTAGTGTCATTAGTGTCAGGTGATGACATAGCAACAGGATGTTTCCCTTGAACAGTTTTTTTTTCCTCTGGTCTTTCTGGGGATTTTCTGAACTAACACTGCTAATTAAATGATTTAAAATGCACTGGTTTTTTACATAAGTACTGTGAATGACTCAGTAATTGTTACTAGAAATCTGTTGCTATAAGTAATAGGAACTAAAATATGAATTGACTTAATGGATAAAGTAGAGAGATGAAAATTCAGGACTTAAGACACTCAACACCAGAAAACTGGTCACATTTTAAATATAATGGATGAATTTTGTGAAGCAAACTATACACTGACTGAGGCTGTACTATTGGGAACTGTGGGACTAACCAGAGTGTTGGCTGTGCTGGCTGGAACACCACTGTTAGGAAAAATCAAGATTTTTCACCTAGGGACTCAGATGACCCCAAGTGAGAGGTAGAGAGCTTAGAAGCACAGGTGGGAGAAAATGACCCTTTAGTAAGAAAAGCACTCTCTCCTTACAGCCTGACATCTCTATTGCCAGAAAATCTGATCATTTTGAGCATTAGAAGGCTAAAAAATGAAAACATGTTTTTTGATCCTAAATAGAAGGCATTGCAAGGACAGCAAAGCAGCCTTAGCAAGAGATAAAACTTGTAAGTAGCTAACCAAATGCAGCCAGTATGATGACAATAATGAGACTAAGGGTTTGGCCTTCCCCAGTATACTAAGTTACCTCAAGGCAATGGCTGTTAAGGGAGGGAGAGTAGGCAGAAATTAAATGCCAGTCAATAAAGAGAATGCAAGATTAAAAATCTTAACTAGGTAAACTCTTCAGCTATCGTTACATCTATAGGGTAGTGACTGGACACGAGTAACATACTAACTAATGCTCTGATAGAACCATATGGTCACCAAACACCCAGTCTGATTGCAAATTCTTGTGATTGTTATTACTCCACTAAAAAAGATGTGAGACAATTCCCAGGCTCTCCCAACACACAATCACAGGTAATTGCTTTTGAAAAGTGTGCAAGAGGCTGAAGTATCAGATCTCAGAGGGCAGAGCCAGGGACCACAAAAATGAAATACGAGTAAAAGACTGGCTGCCCAGAGCTTGCTCTGCCACTAGTTCAGGAAGTCCAAGCTATTGCTGATCAACAGAATTTCAAAATTGCTATGGATGTTACTTCTTTGTATTTTTTTTTATTCTTTCTCAACTGGATATGTTCATAACAGTTGATCCATGTATTCTCCAACATTATGCATGTTTTGGGAACAGATAAAATTTATCTTTCAGTTAATAAACTGTGCCAAACAACTAGGAACTACAAGTTGTCCTATTGGTGAGAATACTCATCAACAAGATCACACATTTTGAATTTTGAGTTGAATGCAGTAACTGGAAGAGAATTTGGGATGTCTCCATTGGAAAAGAGGTGGTTATATTCTGCTCTTTGGAAGAAGGGTGTGTATGTAAATGTCAAGGTATGCACTATAGGAAATGTGTTAAGTGTTCTACCAAACGCACATTCCCTTCCTCCTCATTAAGGGGACTCCTATTTTTTATGGTTTGGCAATCAACCTACAGGGGAAAAAAAAAAGCTGTCCCTTACCAAATTCTGAAATGATTTTGGCTGATGAGAAAAGTTTAAGTGTGCTAAGGATTTCTGGAAACTTTACTTTCCTGATGCTGTAGATAATCCCCAAAGGCCGCCAAAAATTCCTTCCTTTTCTTTACATGTATGTTCCTTCACATATTAAGAAGTGACATCTAATTCTTCTTTCCATGAATCTAGAATGGTCTTAGTGACTGATTTGACTGATAGGATATAGCAGAAGTAATATTCAGGAACTTTTGAAACTAGGTTGTAAGAGACCTTTTAGAGGTACAAAGTTCAGTGATAACATGCTATAGACATATACAAAATAGAAAATGGTCCTACTAATTAATATATCAGGCTCAGGAGATTTCCATGCAGAATGTTGAAAGTGCCAATTGGTTTCTGTTAGATGCATAGGATGAGATAAAGAACTAGATAAAAAAGACAATATTCATAATCTTAAGGATATGACCCCACCCCATCAAGACTCAGCCCAAAGTAGAGAAGAGCCTCTCTGGAAAAAAATACTGTGGGGATGGCTTTTGTCTAATGAGGTGAACCCCATTATAACTGGGCTTAAAAGGATAGAGGTAGTTCAAAATAAAAGAGCCCTTGGGGGCTCCAACCTTCTAAAGGCAGAAAATAGATTGAGAAAGCTACTCAATGGAACAAGCCAGTTCTAAATTAAAAGAAGGGAAGTCTTAGAGTGTGGAGTCATAAATCTAGAGAGCATACCCAAGAGGCACAGAGACCTCTTCTTAGGGTGTAGGACTCGGCCCCAGTCAAGGAACTGGGGATATGTGCTTGCTAGACTTTAGATTCTCTGTAGATGAGTGACTGCTATGTGCCTCCTGTCAGACCCCAGCACTTTTTAAAGTTGGAGTGGTTTTTTTCTTGTGTGTGTGTCTGTGAATTTCATACCTGTATCACCACTTTAATATTGAAAGTGTTGAGCAGATGACTTACTGAATTTATTGAGCAAGATAACATGTTTCTTTAGTTCAAAGATCTTCTGTTAGAGAGAAATCATACCTGAGAAACTGCATCTGAGAAACTGGACTCTCACTTTCCCTTGAACCCGATTGAAATTATGAATCCTAGACTATACACAATTTTATTTATAATAAAACTTGGGGGATATTAGAGAGGGCTTGTCTGTTTTGCAGGTGGAAGGGATGTGAATATTGGTATCCAGAGAGCAGACTGTGGTAGTCTCCAAAACTGGCCACTAAGGATTCCTTGTCTTTATGCCCACCCACACTGCTTCTCATGACAAGGTAGGCTCTAATTTCTTTCCCTCGAATCTGATTACCTTAGTTATTTTCTTGACCGAGAGGATGTAAGAGAAGCAGTATTTTCAAACAGCTAGACTAAGTCATAAAAAGCCTTCCAATTTCATTTTTAACATTCATTCTTGGGATGCTCTCTCTCAGAACCCAGCTTCCATGCTACGAGAAGCCAAAGCCATGTGTAGGCACTTCAGTTGAGCCCCGAGTCAATAGCCAGCATCAATTCAGCCACATGTGTGAGTCAACTTGGCCTTCAGCTCAGCTAAGCCTCCGCATGCCTTCGGCCTCAGCCATAGTCTGACTGTGGTCACATGAGAGATCCCAAGTGAGGAGAGCCAGCTGAGCCTATGTCAGTACACAGAACCATTTGTGATGATATGATCTGTTTTAAGCTACTAGGTTTTGGGGAGGTTTGACATGAAATAACAGATGGCAGGAACACCTGTTATCAGAACCAACCATTTTCCTCTGGGCCTTCCTTCCTTTTGCGAACAAAGGCATGATGCCTGCAGCTGGAAAAACCATCTTGAGAACATGAAAAAAATACCAAGACATTTTTAGAGACTCTGACCCTGAATTCCTTGAGCTATAAAAGAAGCACTAGCAACCACAGACTTCCTGACTTGAAGATATTAGAAAAAAGTCTCTTATTTGGGTTTTTGATCACATGCAGCCATGTAAACAAACTGATACTCCAGGGATGAGGTGCATATATAAAATCATACCATAAAGTGTTGTACTTTGCTAAAAAGGGGCTACTGGTTCAGCTTTGAGTTTTGTGGACAAAGAAAAAGAATCAGTAATCCAGTTGCAAAATTACTGGAGTATAAAATAAAAATCAAACTAGCTGCTCAATGGCGACACAACAGTTTGAAGTAAACATTTCTCATAGGTTCTTGTAAAAAAGATTGGTGTGATGTAGTATACAACTTACTCATTGTCAATAAGTTAAATAAAACCTTGTCCTTCACAATTTTATATCTCTTCAGCAAAGGTATAATGCCAGAAAGTCCAAAACAATTCTACAAAATGAAAAACAATGAAGTCCAGTTTTATAGCTGCTGGAAGCCTGAATTAAACTAAGAATAAAATTCAGAATATAGAGGAATTGGTGGCCAGTGATTTCTACTACTGATATTTATGAAAACTTCTTGTTAGTAGGCTTTTGATAAATCAATTTGATAAAATCCAGCTGTGTAAATACTGCATATAATGAAAAATAGACTCAAATGCTGATATGGAGATAGAGTTAGCATTCTCTTATAGAAACTGAAGAGCTTAATTAGTATACAGGCCTGGGTGGAAGACCTAATTCAGTTTGGAGATTGACTGAAATGGTAGCCAGTAACAGACAAAGGATTTTCTCATAAAACATTTGTCATTTCACAACAAAAATGGCAAATGGAGATATGAATGGTATAGCCAATAGAGTATATGCCCAATAATTTTAACTGGGAAAAAGATTAAACTGGGTACTGCCAAATGCTTTTTGACTGTTTTATATATATATTAAGGTCTAGTTTGTATGAGGATGATCATTAGTTTGAGGGAGCTATGTGGCCTCCATGTGGGGGTGGAAAGTATATATGGGGCTTTGAATATATAGGTCATGTCAGAGAAAATTTAAGAAAATACACATTTGTGAGTAGTGATCTGATGAACAACAAGGCTTTAACACGACATTCCCCTCATCTGGACTAAACTGACAGGTGACAGGCTTCATCCTTGCTCAGGATGCCTTGCCCACCTTCCTTCCTTCCTTCCAGTATTTGCTTTAGAAAATTAACACCTGTCAATTCTCTCTGCTCTTTGAAATGTAAATCTTTTTAACAACCTCTTGACAGTTTTACAACCCAGGAAAATCTTTCTTAGGGACCTGGGAGCCATCTATTGGAAGATTCAATAACCATCAAGGCAGATAGTACCCTTATCTCTTGGTTTTGTAGAAGAGTAGGAACCTAACTTTGGTAGTACCAAGTTGCAAAAATTATCTCCTCATAAAGGTATTTTGCTTTTGGATAAAGCCAATTAGCAAACATAGGTGACCTAGGATTTTCCCCAAGATCCCCCAGTATTTTGACTAGCTTATCCCAGCACTTAAAAATCCTTCTGCTCTAGGTTCAGTGGAGTTCAGTTGAGAGCTAGTTCTGGCCTCTCTCCACAAATAGATTTGAATAAAATCTTTGCCTGTTTTACTCTGCCTGATGCAATTTTTGACTTGACATTGTTTATGTATAACTTTTTTTTCATAAGTAGTAATACCTAGGAAGAGACCAGAGTATGACCAGGAGAGGATTTAGGAGAAACCTAAAAGTAGAGAAAGCTACAAACAAAATGAGAAAGAGAGGAGGAAAAGCAAACAAACAAATTAGCAAGAAATATATCAGAGAAGCAAAGGAGAGATACTGGTTCTTTTGATGACTCTTATTTTATACACTATTTTAGGAAAGGCTGCCTTAGATGCTATTAAGATTTATCCTTCAGTTAACATAAATCAGTAGATGGTTGCATACAAACAGGATTACTTTCCTTTTCAGTGAAGTTAATTTTCTGAATTATAATACAGTGCAATGCTATAGTAGTCTATATTATAAGATATTATAAGAAAGATCTGCATGATGGATTCTGAAGGTTTATTGTAAAGATGTTGAAGAAATGTTCACTGCTGTATACCAGAGAGCCTCCGTTACATTATTCCTTGAGAACTTCGGAAATTTCCCTCTGTTCTCTGTGTTAGCAATAACTGAATAGCTTTGCTTTTCTCTCGAATGACATTTAAGGCACATTTATAGTTAGTACATGGAATTTCATCAGATATCAGACAATAAAATCACAGCATGATCTTCCTACCTTTTGTTTCCCTGTGCCTCAACTTCCTCACCTGCTCAAATTCATTTTTTGTATATACATTTATAAGCAATCTTATCCTTTATTGGAAATGAACTGCAATTTACATTAGTAAAAATAAACTTCCTGATTTCATATTCAATAGGCCATTCTGCTACCTTCAAGATGGTTGATTTGGGGTAAATTTTTCAATCTTTCTGAGTTTATCCTCTCCAAAAAATGAGGATAATAATCTCTCCCTCAAAGAATTAGTATAAGGATTGAATAGATTAACCAATCTAAGGCATTTAGCACACTGGTGTTCAATTAGCCCAAACTTAGTTATATTGGAGAATAGGAGACTGGAAAAAGAAATATTGAAGATAACTAAGTTGAGGGAAATGAAGCCAGAATTTAACAAAAGATCTGTTAGTCTCTGTAGCTCTGCTCTTAATCATGAAGTGGTTCCTTTTCGGAATGGGTGAGGATCTTAATCTGACGTTACAGCAGAGTCACTTTCTACCTGTAAAGATGTTTAGAGTCTTCTCTATGCCAATATAATATGAGCTCTTGAATGTGGGATCAGCACATGTACACTTAAAAAGATTTCTATAGGCTAGGAATCATCACATTTCCTGCAGAAATCTTGTTCTTCAGCACTTCTATGAATAGCCCTTTTGGTCCTGCTGAAAGTTTAGCTTTCAGGTCTCCAGATATATTTATTTTCTATACCATGTAAATCATAAAGGAGTCAAAAGTAAATAAAACTGAGAAATTATCCAGAGTATGTGCTTTTGCTAGGAATAATGGTAATGGCTTTGATAGCAACTAATTTAGCAATAAGTAGCAGACTCCTATGGATAAGAGCAATAAGCTTGATTAATCTATCCTTGTACGTCAAAGGCTATTTTATCATAGAGAGTCAAAAAAACACCCACTATGGATTACTGTGCAATAAAATTCACTTATCCATATCTGGAAAACAGAATATTGAAATCCATTAGAAAGGACAAGTCAAAAGAATTGGGATGCTTACTTTCAGAGCCTAGCTTGCCACATTCCAAGAAAGAAATAATTATCAGCAGAAATGATCCATCTTTTCTAGAAGATGGCATCTACTGATCTTACCTTTGATTTTAGGATTTAAGTCAAAAGCTCTGGGTAAGGTGTATTGCAAATCTGACAAGCTAAGGGCCACTAATCAAAGGTCATGTGTCTATTGCTTGGAAACAAGAAAATCTGCAGGCTTCCTGGACCTCCCTGACTACAATGGTACTAGTCTACCTAAAATTTAGTTGACTTATCCATGAGAAGCTATTGGTCCATGAGAAGCTTACTAGGTAAAATATAGTTGGAATTTTAGAAACTGAGATCAGACCCTACACAGAGGAATAGTAACAATAGATTAGTGGAAAAATACATAAAGTAAGAGGAAAATAGCTAAAATCTGAGGCTTAATCATTGTCATCCTTCCTATTTTGAAGATAAGGAATAAAACAAAACAAAAACACCCTAAGCTGCTCTCTCTCAGGAACTTTCTTTAGGCAAGAGGATAAGCAGAATCAAAGAATGAAATGAACTCCTAATCCTTTTTAGGTAATAACAATAGGTGTGGGCACAGGCTGCCCCAGAAAGGGTCCTGGCAGGTTAAGAGAAGTAACTATCACAGATATTTAGCTTACTTTGGTCCAAATACCTATTTGAGAAAATCTACCTCAATAATTTTGCCTTATCCCTGGCGATATAGGATAGGCACTGAAGGAACCTGTATAATAAGGATGAAAGAAATCCAAATAAAAATACATATATTTAGAGTCAGATGCAAAAATAGTTAGAAAACTGACTACAGATCCTCTCCTGTGGCTCAATAATAGGATCTTTTAGTGGAAAATGCAGCAGCCAAGGTTTCTCAACCAGCCAGACATGAAAGTTTTGGGGAGGGCCCTTCCCCTAATTTCTTCTGTTTTGCTTTTCTTATTACTTTGTCATATGCTATTGGCATGGGCAGACAAAATACACTGGAGACTTTAGATTTAAAACATTCATCTTCTGATAGACTGATACTGTGAAATGAAGGAAAATATCAAACATATCTATTAGTAAATCAAGCATAGCATCTGTATTGAGAATAACTTTTGCCTGCCTTGTAAGTCACTGAAGGTAAAGTTTTTCATGAAAGCTCTCCTTGAAGGTGGTGGGGTAACCAGATGAGTACTCAGGGAATAAGTATTCCAGTCACACATGTTTGTGGAATGCATTATTTCACTACACTCATCCCTTCCATCATTTTTCTTTTAAGTTCTTTTTACCTCCCAGCATGAGAGAAAAAAATTATCTTTCCTTTATTGCTTCACTTAGAAAATTAGGTAAAACTATACTAAGTGAAAATTAATAAAATTAAAACTAAAGTAACAAAAATAATAATTAAAAAAAAGAGGATAGGTGATAGATTATATCCTTGGTAAGGCAACTAAACCCCCAAACCAGCTAGAAGCTGACAATGTGCAGACTGACTACTCAATCTGAAGGTTTGTTTTCATAGTAGTCGTTACTGACCTAATAATTACGAGAAGTTAGGCAGAAAGAAGCCACTTGATTTTCAAGCCCCATGTGGTGGTCAGAAGCTTCCAGTTCAAGCATAGAACATCTATTAGTTACTTCAAACTTATCCTTTCTCCCCATTATGTCTCTTACTGAGCTATGAATGCAATTACACTAGTGTACACTGATCTCCAATTCCTACATTAGGCTCTTACCAATAAGCAGTCAAAAGGAAGTAGAAAATGGGAAAGGAGATAGTAGCATGTATTCACAACATCTAAGATATTGCCAGCTATTTTATAATGTACAAATAGCTTTGTAGGTTGAAAATCCTACCCATTTCATGCATATCCTTGTTATATATCTAATGAAACTAAAATTTGGTGTACCATCTGGCTTATTATGATGATTATACCAGTAGATTTGCAGCTCAGGAATGACTATATGAAATTTATAAGAATATTTTTAACAAACATATAAGAATTTCCACATTCAGTTGAAAGATACTCTTTTTAAAGTAGTCATCTAGAGAAACTGTATATTTCTAATAAAGCTGTTACCACTGCTCAAAATATTTTGGTAACATCTCCTCTCAAACCAACTAGGAGACCATTTATGAAAATTATCATTACTTTAGGTTATTTAAAAATTAGAATTTTACTCCCTAAAGAAAAAGATTTGATTCTTACCTCTATTTAGTTTTACTGCAACATTCAGTTTATAAATAATAGAAGTTATATGAATTATTGATACTGTAGTATAAGATTTTCAAATGCCACAAAACGGTAGGTATGTGGCTAAATTTAATGCAAAAATGTGTTCTGGTTTAATAACATTTTAAAATGAGGAAACTTCACATAAGAAATCTAGAGTCTTGGCTTCTACAGGAAATTAAAACTAAAAGATTTAGAAACACTGGCAAATATTTCCTCATAGTAACTATTAGTGGGAACTGAACCGAAGTGATCATGTTAGAAGAGGAAATGTATTTTCACTTTAGTTCCTGCTTACACAGTACTCGCAAATACACTGACATCAGGGGGACTTGACTCATTCTGATAAGCCAGTCAGCATACAGGTAAAACTATGCTGGCATTTGGGGTGGCCAAATATTCCAACTTACCTCATCACTAGAGTATTACCTATTCTTGCCTTGTTGAACTCTGGAGTGGCCCTTAGGGTTTGTTAATATGTAGATAGAAATGAAATACATCACTTTAGGGCACAAGCTTATGAATTAGCATGCAGTTCACTACGTCTGGACAGTTAGCTACAAGGCAATATTGCAGACAGAGGTTTCTCCATTACCCTTGGCCCTGAAGAAAAAACAATGAAAAGCAGAATCACAGTCCATAACAAATGGGCAGCATGACTGAAATAAACCTGTTGTAACCTGTGTGATTTGGGGACCATCTGTTAGTACTACATAACCTAGCCTATACTGACTCACATAAAGGCAATTAAATTACCTCCCTGGCCCCTGTAAGCAACTGAGTTTGTGACCTATGCTTTTCTCTAATTTTTTTTAACTTTAAAAATAAGTTCTCTAATTTTTAGAATGTGAAAAACTGAAGCTCAATAGAGTTAAATAATTTTTTCAGAGATAATGAAGTCATTCTATGCATACAGGTCTAACTCCAAAATCTATGCACTTACTTTAATTCCTTACTCACCTACACCATAATAAGACCAGAATGTTTTTGCCATTACTTCTATCTCTCATATACTGTAAATAAAATGGCTTTGAAATTTACTAGTTTCTGAAATATCTAATCAAAGTAGTTAACAAAGATGTTGCTAAAATCAATAGCATGTTTTTTGACATTTTTCTAGAAATCATGTAAAATACACATTAAAATATAATTCTATAGTCTTTCATTTGGTTTCATAAACACATTTTGTACCACCTTAAAAAGAATTTTGAAATATTTATTTTGCATACAGCTCAGATATTAATTAACATTTAAAAAACTCAAACTCAAAGTAATAAATTTGGCTTCTTTTCCCCACAGAAATGGGAAATACATTTTGGTAAAGAAATACTAAAATTATGTTTACATATTAGTTGGTTGTTGGGATTTGTAATTCCAGTGGGGAAAAAAGTTAATCAGCAAAAAACAAAAGAACAAAAAAAAAAACCTATTGACTGACTGGTATATAAGTTAATAGTAAATATGGTAAGAAAGAAATAAACTGATCAGAAAACACCCTACTTTAATTTCAAACAGATTTCTATTATAGTGCAGTTTATTCCCAACAACTCTGAGCCCATTAAGAGCACTTTTATACATACAAAGACATAACAAAATGATACAATATTTATTGCAACAACAAATTAAAGGTTGCCATAATATATGTAGCTTAAATACCCCCCCAATGATAAAGTGGCTTCTTATTCCTTAAATGTAGAAATTCTGCTCCTCATTGTAGAAAGATGAAGTCCTCCCGTCAAAAGGCACATTCTTATCTGTAACAACAGCAAAAAATGCTATAAATGCTCATTCTGAAAGAAACTTAAACATATTTAAAAATACTCCCAAAGATCTGAACTGGCAGGAAGATAATGAAAGTATTTAATATAAGCAAATTATAATGAATGGCACCAATAAAACATGATTAGAGCATCTATCTTAATTACATCACATACTACCATTTGAATTATAATTCTAACTTCTCAAAAGGAGTTTTTATATATAACTAGTATGGGTAATTAAAAACTATTTCATAGTCATATTAAAGTTATACCTTCATATAATATTCGTAAGTGGCTTTCATTGACTTAAGTATACAATATAATAATTGTTTTCTATAGTTTCTATAAATGCAATTTTTAACTGATACTATTTCTAAACATTCAGAAATGATTAATATAAGCTGCAAGTCTGGAAGTACACTTTTTGAAACAAAAAAATGCTGTTAATATTTATAACACAGTTATAAAATGTATCCATACAGAAGACAAGGTTTTCCATAAACATATATAATGGGGCAAGTTTGCCCATTTTCTTATTTTTATATATTATTTATTATATTTTATATCACTAGTTTATGGTAATATGAGATTATATTTTCATCAGACACATTTTTATAGACCTTAATTCTAATTATACATCATGCTTTATTGTTAATCTAACCATAGCTTCCAAGAAACTTCTGCTAATAAGAGCCATTATAACCAAAAGCATTTAATCAAACTAAAATAGCCAAAGGTGTGCAGATTTTACTAAATATGTCTTCATTTATAATCATCATTAACATTCAGAACTGCATTGGAGATATGTATGAGAATGAGTACTTTCTTCCAACTTATTGTTTTATCAAAAATCTTTAGTAAGCAATTTATAATAGATCTCTGTGTGATTACTGGATTATTGTAAGCTAATGAGATTCTAACATATTTTAACTGGAGAGTAAATTTAAGCTTTTTAAAAAAGATGTTGGAAGATTATTAAAAACAATGTAACACTCCTCATTTTACACAACACTTGTCCTTTGTGGGCTTGAAACTCTTGATCATTTTGATAATGAATTTGTGAATTATGAAAAAAAAATCCATCAGTAAAATCAAAATTGCAGTTTCATTTGGCAAAGTAAGAATACTTAATCCCACCTCTATCATTAAATAGCCTTTTGAACTTGGACCACTTATGAGAACGTAAGGAGCATTTAGCAATGGCACTGTCAGATTTTTCTGTGACTGAGAAGTACCTAGTACGTAATTTTTTAATGCCTGATTTCACAAATGCATTTTAAGATTCATAATCAACCTTAAAACATATGGGAATATGCATACCTGTCTATATCTGTCTTTTACATACGTTAAACATTTTTTTGAACCTATTCATATTTTCTAGACTCTACAACCTGTTCTTCTACTTATTGTATCCCTTGAGCAGGGATTTCCTCAGAATTCCATCCCAAATGTTTTCATCCTAACACCTACTATGTGCTGTGTGGAACCACCATTCCCTGATCTCTCCTTAGAGTGACTGAACTCCAGACCAAACAATATTGAAGAAGAAATTTTTCTCTATATGCCCCATAGGACATCATTTTCCAGCCTTACACCTGGTCTTCCTCTGTATTCTCTTAACTAAAATAATGATAAACACTATCTACCTAGTCACCATTCCAGTGGGAGCAGTGAGGTCCTCTCTGACTACTTCTCATGTTCTACATTCTGGTGAATACTATTACACTGTCAAAGTTTTTCATTTCTTTCCCTTTCTAAACCCTTCCTTTTACTTTTGCTTTGAGACTTCTCAACTAAACAACTGAAGTAACTTCAAAACATTAAAACTTAGTTTCTTCCCAACTCTAAATTTATCTTTTGTAAGGTTAAATCATCTTCCTAGAACATCAAACTCATGACATCACTCTTTCACTCCAAAGCATTTGGTTTTTGCACATTTTCAAAAATAGAAATCCAAACCTTTAATATGTATCTTTAATACATCCATGTCAATTTGGCCCCAAATCTAACTGATTTTCTACAAACCTAGTACATATCCTGTGTTCTACAGAGGTTCACATCATGCACACACTCTCACACAGGGCATCCCTTAGCTCACACTTTCAACTCTCCTTGAAATGCAACTTTCTCCCATTTTATAAGGCTCTTATTTGAGTATCTTACATAATTTTAAGACTTACTACAACTCAAGAATCACCTCCTTAGTGAAATCTCGTATGTTTCTATCCCTAACGCAGTTTCTCAGAGATCCCACAGAATTTGAAAAATTGTTAGCATGGCCTGGGGCCTAGGGAAAACAGCCAAGAGTGCATACTGCCCAGAGAGGTGACAGAAGTCACAGAAGGTGGGCAGGCAGACTCAAAGAATCTTGGAGACAGAACACAGAGTACAGAGTATCATCATCTGTGTGGACCTGTTAACAAGAGGGTCTTCTGGCAGAAATGGCAGGGAAAGAGGCTAAAGCCCCAAAGCCAAGCAGGACTGCAAATGTACCCCCTCTCACAGGGAGGACAGGACTCTTTCACAGTTTCTAAAACACACTTTTTTCTTATTTTAACATCTCTGAGCTTGGGATACATCTTCCCACTAATGGCAGGCTTCCTAGAATTGCTGTCTGACAAATGGTAATTGTTACTCAGTTGTCATTGCTGACACATGCAAAAAGTTGGTCAAAGCTCTTTATATTGTTGTCACTTCACCCAAATCATATGCATTATTGGTATAAGGAATGAGTTTAATGACGTTTACTATGCCTTCAAAAAATAAAGATAACATCATAAAGCATCACCAAAGCAACAGTTATTGTGTATGCAGAAAGAGATGACCAAGATAATGCTCTAATTTGTTTTCAGTGAAGCAGATGTTTATCATTGGAACAATGGTGTCAATTCCATATTTTTGCCAACAAACAAACAGGTCTTTTAAAATGGAAAGATGACTCAGGTAGATGTAACTGCTAATTTCTGTTCTGAGAAACTATTACACACTAAGACATGCATTTGAAGGCAGAAGAAATCACTAAATTCTTTAGGAGGAATGAAAAATGTAGGAAGTATGGAAAGGCCCACATTACGTAAAAATGTCATTATATTATTTCATAATTAAATTGGCACTGGTTTTTGTGTTTTTTTTTGTAGCGTTAGAGCTTAAAATTAATAGTGTCATAGATTAAATTAGTAATGGTGCAATTCTCCACAGAACCTAGATAACTTGGTGTGAAGGGATGAGGAAAGGGGCGTAGAGAATCTTTTATTAATGATGTTTAAATCTTGAACTGACAATGGTTAAGCTGGAAATAACTACTGGAACTGGCAAGTTTAAGTTCATCACCATTAGAATTTAGGGTCTAAAAAAAGTAAAGAATGTCACATCCTTGTTCAACCACTCTCTATGGTGGTGACATGCAGAACCAGTACAGACAAATCTACTTCAAATCTATTTTTCATGTGAAAACAGACATAGGCGACCATAACATTTAATGCCTTGGTGGCTTTTAAAGTAATTAACATATTGGGCTGTGTGTGCTACTGAATTTAATAAACACATTTTTAAAAAGTGACATTCATTCATTTAATCACCAAACATACATTGAACTTTTACAATTTGCCAAGAAAATTGCTTGGTATTGAGGATGCTGAAAAGAAAAAAGAAAAAAGAAAAAATAACCATAATTCCCTGCTCTTATTAGATAACTACAGATCATGTAAATCACTGAAGACAAAACTACCTTGACCTAGAAAGAAAACCTGAATTCTAGTACCATCCTGGTCAGTTATTTACTAGATGCTCCAAAATTCTTTTTCTTAAAAGGGGGATAGAACAGTTTCTAACAGAAGATTAAGGATGTCTCTTTATAGAAGTCTTCAAGATGAAAATGGACAACCATTACAGAGTCTAAAAACTGGGAAAGAGTTTAGAGATGCAGTCCAACCACATTATTTGTCAGGTGACTTGGTAAAGAGGATAAGTAAAGATCCAAGGGACTGAAGTAAAGTCCTTCAGTCACCAGCGACGGAAGCTCCAGAGCACTTGGCTCTATACAGTTGTATTCTGGTCTCCTTATTTTACCACAGAACTTCTCAGTCAGGAGGGTTTAGTCACTGAGATCTAAAGATTAGATCAGATGTCAAGTGCTCTATTGTTCTACCAGTTACGGAATTCCCATACTTAAAAAAAAAGTTCCTCTGGTTATGATAATAGATCCCTATTCTAAGAACAAACAGCAGTACACAGCATACTATTACTGGCACACTCTGTGCCCCACCCTACAGTCCCATTGCCTGGACATATCTTACCTCTGTGCAGAACAGCTACACATCAATGGTGACTCATCGGAATTCATGCCTTCCGTCACTGATCCCAGCCCCTCAAACGCAAACATTTCTTTCTTGCCAGTTACCAAATTTAACTTTCAGAAAAGATTAGGGTGACATAAATTGTATACTCAACATTTATTCTCTCCTTTTTCTTTGCTAATAAAAATATTGAGTGTGTGTGTGTGCACGCACATGCACCTACATGTCTGTGCAAAGGGGTGGAAAGTCTGTTGGGAGAAAGGGAACAGTTCTGAGAAACTGATTTCCTAATAAAGAGATAAATGTGGCATACATTCTTGCCTCCCACCCTCTTGTTGCCCAGAACACAGATGTGATGGCTGAAACTACAGCATCTGTATAACCAGGATTCAAGCACAAGGAAAGGTTCCAGAAAATTACATAAATGTGGACCCTGCTATCCAACAGCCATTGAATCAATGCCAGTAGCCAACTATTGATGTGAGAAAAACTTTTGAGACTCTGTACTTCTAGGTTCTCTATTATTGTAGTAAAAAAGATAGTCAAACTTACAAAAGCAGAGAGTAGAATGGTGGTTGCTGGGGACTGAGGGGATGGAAATGGGAATTGCTAGTCAGTGAGTGTAATGTTTTAGTTATACAAGATGAGTAAGTTCTAGAGATCTGTTGCACAGCATTGCACCTATGGTCAACAATTATGTATTGTGCACCTAAAAATTTAAGTGGCTAGATCTTGTGTTAAATATTCTTATAAAAGTAAATATAATCACCATGCTTTTCTATGAGGTAAAGTAAGTTGGCAGTATTAATAAATTTTATGGGAATCTCAGTTTGAGTATTATTTTACAAGCCTCAAGAATGCTATCTCTATACATTACACAATGATACAATAATTTTTTCAAAGAGACATTATTTTCAAGGACAACTTAAAAATGAACTCAGGAAATTTTACACTATCAAAATGGCTATAAATCCAAATCAAGTTTGAAAGGGAAAACTATCCTAGTGCAATCAAGAGATTCTTACTCTCATCTATTTAAATAAATTTGCAAATATTAGATTCTTGGTGGTTTTTTCTCCTAGGTCCTTTTAAAAAAGATATAATACCTGTGGATTTCTGAGAATGAACATTATCTGAGAGTACTAGGAAAGGTTAATGCCTTAATAATCATGTTTAGGACTATTCCTGTCCATAAACTTGAGGTCTTTGTCCCTGTGCTGTCCTCAACCCCATTAATATAAATCAACCACTCACAGCAGAATATAAATCCTGAACCAAAACAGTAAGCATTTTATTAAGTGGATCAACTTTTATATGAGCAGAAACTTGTGATTCAACTGTTATATAAGAGTTTGGGTTTAAACTAATTCTAGTAAAAACTCTTGCTCTAGGTCTGTGCTATGCCACAAAATAGCTACTAGCCACATCTGGCCATTTAAATTAAAATTTTGATTAGGTAAAATTCAATAAAATTAAAAATTCAGTTTCTTAGTCACACAAGTCACATTTCAAATGTTCGAGAGCCACAAATGGCTGGTGGCTATCAAATGAGACAGGGCAATTCCAGACCATGCACTAACAAGAGAAAATAACTAGCAAACAAAATCTGATGTTATACACATAACATTTGTAAAAATAATATACAAACGATTCAAGTTCTTAACCAATAAGCTAAGCACATTGTAAAGTCTATTAATGGAGCAAAGAAAAATTATTTTAATGCTGAATGTCCACAGAAAAGTAAAACATACAAACAAAAAATTACGTGAAGGTTCTCTTTTATTACCTGTTCAAGTAATGACAAAAACAGAGTTCCCTAAGTGGATTAAGTAGACTATCCTACCAGCAACATACCACTGGACATTCTAAAATACCAATTTCTATTTAAAATAAATATTAGTACCTTGACACATTACTATATTCTATTTACTTTGAATAACCTTAGTATTTATTCTGACAATATGTCATGCTCCACATTAAAAGGACTGTTCTAAAAATTAGCACTATTTTCAAATTAGTAGCTGTCTGAATAAGATCATAATGTGGGTTTCTGGTTAAATACTTACATAAAATCTGCTTTCTGATTCCAATATGTTGATGTTAATAACCAGAAAATATTTTGTGGTCAAGTAACAAATGTAATGAATACTTACAACACAGTATTAAACTTAGTGAAGCAGACTGTAGGTAGCTAAAAAGCAAATTTGGGATTTTTTTACATTATATACTTGGTCAAAATTACTAGAATAGCCTTGAAGCCATGGAAGTACTAGCTTTTAGAAGCTGCTGTGGAAATTGTCAAAATGTCTTTTAGTGCAAATCAGTATAGCATAATAATAATAATTTTACTGATCAGTAGAAATCAAACAACAGTAAGAAGGTTTTGTTACTACTTGTTTTGCATTGTAAATCACTTTTCAAACTGTGTTTTGGAGGCTGGTTATAAGTATTTGTTTCTAATATTTTTCTTTGAAAAAAATGAAGGTAATTTTTACTCACTATTTGCTGTCTCTGATTCCTCATCAGTTTTTCTGTCAAAGAGGGTGGCTGAAACATCCTACACAATAGTTAAAGAATTGATACTTGTCTTTCAGTTTTATAATGCCTTTGTGCAAAAAAAAAAAGGAATTCCTCTAATATAGAAAATTAGGATATCAATAGCAACAGGAGATATATTAACCATGCTGCTCAAGTTATTTTTTTCCACATAACCACAAAATGTCCCCATTTTAACTACATTCACCTGAGTGCCTAAATTACTAGATGTAGTGGTAATGGTGGTGAACTCCTGAATATCTATCCAACCCCAAATTATAACTGAGTTGATCATGGTACTTCCATTTTTCTACCTAGGGTTTAGTTTAGGAATGATCCCGTGATAAAAGATATGGAAAACAAAAACAAAAACAAAAAACAACTCTGTTACATATTTCTGGGGAAACTTTTCTCATTCCTAAGAAAGAAACACCAGAGAGCCAGATCCTAACTTCCACTGGAAGTTACCGCTCTGGGTGTGACTATAGAACTGCTGGCACCACCCCATTCCCAGCCTGAAAATGAAGCCAGCACATGAAGATGAGCAGAAGCAAAGTGGATGGGGAGCTCCCAGTGGAGAGGAGTCAGAGCCTGATGTGCTGTGCTTGGAGGTGACCTATCCCTGATGCCATTATATGTAACAATAAATTTCCCTTAGGAAATTTAGATTAAACCATATGCTGGTAGTTTCATATAGTTCAATCTAATACAAAGAAACAATGAAAACAATTACCCTAAATCCTAACTACCAAAAACAAACATTAAAGTTTTGATATATTAAAAGCCATGATAAAAATATGTTTTTCAGAAAGAGCGGACAGCAAAAGGATCATTCTATACTGTGATAAAATTGTGCACAAGGAAATTCATTAATCTCTCTGGAAATGACTTGTTTCCTGTTATGTTTTGATAGAATTAGGAAAATGAAGAGGAACTAATTTTAGAAACCACTTAAACAATGAGGGCAGCATCAATAACAGATGATTCAATAAGAAATACCAGTAGTTATAGTGTACACTAATATGACTCTACATTGCAGTTAGCAAGGCTGGCAAATCCTAATATTTATATTCCCCATTTCTAGGGTCCTCACTTGAAAAATAAAATATAATAGCAAGTGCTGGTAGAGAAGACAGAATGAGCAGAATTTAGAATTATTTTCTTCGTAAGTATAAATCAAATCAGTATTTCAAAAATGGAATGAGATTGAAGCAGGAAGAGAAGCCTAAATTACTTAAACTTTTTGAGCCCCAGTTTTCCTATCTTTAAAATAAGAGCGATAGGAACTATTTTGCATGATTATCTTTATGACTTCATAGCACATTTAAGGAGCCTAGCACAGTGTCTAGGACATCCTGCACTAAAGCAGGTTATTTTCTAACAAGTGACTGTTACAATCACTCCTATTATAGTTCTGTTAACCCCATCTGTTCCATACTCCCCCTTAGCTCAGTGATAGGTTCCTAGATCCTATCCCTCTCTACCAGACATTCTCTAGTACACACCCTCTAATGTCCTCTAAAGACATTCTCTCTATTATTACCATCCATTCCCCTTGGTTTCTTCTACTATTTATATGGCTGTTCTGGAAAGACTTTAGTGATAAAAGACTCGTTTAGGGCCAACAAAGACCTTATAATACACTCTCTCTATATATAAAGTGTTGACTTTTTCTCTTTATTGGGAGAAAAAAAGTCATTAACCATGGTTACCATGTTATTAAAGAGAGTCACAATAAGATATGTATGACTCTTTCCCACAAAATAAATTTGAAATGTTAAATACACTGATCACACAATGCATGTCTAATCTGTAATACCAACATTAAAAGGTCAGAACAAGTCCTGCCCATTGAATCAGCTTCAAATTAAGTAAAATAATTTGAACTGTAGAGCTCATCACCAAGAATTATCTCTAAGCTACTGAAAGTAATATAAACACACTTCTACCCATACCTCCTTGAAACTGCTTTCCATTATAGAAAAGAGTTGTGTCCACCTTTCCCAAAGTGAGAGACCATAAAATGGGTCCATATCTGCATAGACTTCAAAAAAAAATCACAGCAGAGGTCTAGAATCAGTGTATTATTTAAATGATTTTTAAATGTTATTTAAATGATTTTTAATATTGTTCGGAGAATATAAAAGAATAGAAACACTGGTCTTGCTTCTTGGTGTACTGAAATATCATCTTGCTGCTCATTTTAAAAGAGCCAAAAGTAGATCTGGTCTAGAAAAGAATGTTACCTCTGATTTTGGCAAGGTCAATAAGTAATAGTGGGGAATCCCAAGTCCAGCTAAGACTTCTTTGTTCCATAATTTTGGCCTATGTATATATCTGCAATTGTTAACTATATAAGGCTGGGCATTTTGCCCAATTTTGTTCACCACTGTATTCTCAGACCTTTATAGAGTGCCTGGGGACACATGGCAGACAATTTCTCATTAGTTTTAATGAAACAATGAATTCATCCAACTTACTATGTTCACTGGAATACCTCCTAGGCCCCTCCAACTCTCACAGTTAAAACTGACTTCACATCCTTTGACCCATAATCCCACTCTTAGAAATTCACTTTGAATAAAAACCTCCCAAAATACAAAAATACATATACACAAGATGATTCATTGTAGTATAATTTGTAATTGTAAAATAATTGAAAACTGCCTACATGTCAAAGTATAGGCAAAGCACAGGCAAATGACTGAATAAACCATGGTATCTACATGCCAAGGAGTGCTGTGTGGCTATAGAAAAATAAAAATTTCTCCATGCACTTAATATACATGATTTATAGGAGATAGTGCAACAACCACCACAACAAAAAATAGCACATATTGTATGCTACTCCTTATTTAAGAAAGGTTAGAAACATAAGAAATGCATATTTCTGCCAACTTTTATCAAATGGACCCAGGGAAGATAAACCAGAAACTGATGAAATTGATTACCTACAGTGGATGAAGTGGGGAGAATGGACTGGAAGGGATACAAGAGGAAGTGATATTTTCTAAGTATATGTGTGTATATGTATTTAAAAAATATGTCTGTATAGTTTTTACTTTTGGAACCATGTTAGTATTAGGGAGGAAAATTTTTCTTCAACCCTTCAAGGTTCTTCTGTTCTAAGAATTAAATGGACATGAGACAAATTAATTAACAGAAGAAAATAAAGTTTAATTATGTACACATGAGTAATCCATAGAATCATGAGAGATTCCAAAGATAGTGAAGCAAAATGAAGTATACATACATGTCATCCTGAATTAAGGAAAAGGAGTTAGGGGTCTGGGACTTCAAAGGGAGGAAAGCAATTCACAGGAAGATGGAAAGTAGACAAATGTTTGCTGGGCCATGTAGAAACAATGGGATGTAGAAAGGAATTTTAACAAACAGACTGCTAAGTTCCTCCCTGTCTACCACACCTACTTCATATCATCTATGGTGATGGTGCCTTTCTGGAGCAGGTCCTCTATCTTAAATGTTTTAGGCAATCAGAAGGAAGGCCAAAGTTTTCCCTGAGTCTTTTGAGCCTTGATTGTTTTCAGCTTGAAATAATCCATATGCCAAGTTGGCACATCTTGAGGTGATTCACTCTGAACCCCTACAGTAGTGTTTTTTAGTATTAAAAAAAAGGGTAAAATGAGATGGGGAGGAGAAACCCAAAACAGAAGGCAGACTCCAGTGACTTAAATTATATTTCAAATGACTACTATAACCACACTGTAGAGGGGAGGAAAAAAGAACTAAGTCAAAGCACTTAAAGCACTTATAATTTCTGACTGAATACTCTGTCTTGGGAATGATGGGGTTGTGAGCAGAAAACTGCAAACAAATCCTAAATTCTTCTTAGTAGACTGGTTTATTGTGGAGCTATGAGGTAAAGCAATTCTGAAACTATATTAGCTTTATTATAGGACTGAGCAAATAAACATATTGATGTTGTTAGGACCTAGAATGCTGTTAGAAGTCATGATAAGGACAGAATAAGGAGAGTGCAGTTATAGGAAAGGAACAGGAAATGAGAACCCAGTAGGGATAGACTGGCATGGACAAATAGGAGGCACAAAGTAATAACCTGTATGCATACGCATGGGTGTGTGTACATGTGCATACATTTTATTAGACATGCCAACCGAAAGCGCCAAGAAGCAAGGACACCCCCATAGCAAAGAGCTCACTTAGTGCCAACTCAAAGAAGCCAAGATTCCTTGGAGAAATGGCTAATTCCACGGCTGGGAAGGGAAGGTACAAAAAATAAGCCTGAACATCTTATTAGGTAGAATGTAAGGAAGTGCTTAAAAAAAAAATGGGAGCAAGTTACAAAAGCAAAGAAGGCAGCTTGAAGATGCTCCCATGGACATGTACAGCAATGAATTATGAAACTTTGAAAAAAGATAAAACCATGATTCCACACTGTCAATAAATAAATAGATAAATACAGGAGGGATGAGGGAGGGCTCTTGCTTACAACATATTGTCAATGCTGATTGGTAAATATGGAAGGAGTGTTGAAGTTGGAAAATTATTATTTTGTAAATATCATAGTGAAGATTATACCAGGCAAGAATCATGATGAATGAATGCTAAACTTAGGTGGAAATTTTGATAAGAAGCAAATTATTTTCATAATTTAAAGATGTTTCTTTATTAGTTGCAAGGGGACAAAAAAGAGTAACATACTGGAGAAACTGGATGAAACCTTGAGCAGGTCCTTCAGAATTACTACTGCTAATGAAAGACAGATGGACATCGTGTGTTTCCAGATGACATCCTGAGGAGACAGATGATCTATGTACTTCAGCTAAGAATCAATAACTTGAATCTAATTATGATAAAACATTACAACACCAAGTAAATGTTAAATGAGGGAGAAGCAGTCTTTCACATCTGTATTATGAGAGAGAGCACACAGGAGAACAGATGAAGTAGAATGTTACGCATAGGTGAATCTAGGCAAAAATAATAGGATATTCTTTGTACTATTTTTATACTTGTAACTACTGAAGGTTTGATAGTATTCTCAAACAAAAAGTATTTTTTAAAGTAATACATGAATATGTGGTCCTTGAAAAAAAAATCAAACAACATAGAAGGACATAGAAGGAAAAGTGAAAATGAAAATGAACTGTCAGCCTCTCTATCTCACCTTTTCCCTGCCAGAAGTTAAGCTTCACAAAGTCAGGAATTTTTTTTTTCATTTTCTATTTTTTCTGTTGCTCTAATGTGTCCCAAGGATCTAGGATAGTGCCTGGCACTAAATAGTTGCTATAGAAATAGCTGTTGAATCATTACTTTATTGAATGAATGATTAGATAAGCACAATTAACAATTTGCTGTTCTCCTTACTTTATCTGGACATAACTATAAAAAAACTACAAAAACTCAAGAAAATTTCATTATCAATTATCAATGATAATTATTATTATTACTCCAAAAACTTGCTTCTATGTTATTGTTACCATTTCTCCTTCATTTATTCTCCAGATACAATACCTAATTTTGTTCAGAATACCTTTCCAAACCTCTCGAGTAACTTACTCCCTCTACTCCTCTTGCTCTCGCTGCTATCACAGGCCACCCAGGGAGCTGAGCCACCTGACTAGTCTTCTTCCTGGTTGCCTTACTCCTCATCTCACTCTTCTCCAACCCATGAAGAGTAATCTTCTAAACACAACACTGATTATGTTTCCCCTGTCCTAAAATTTTCCAAGTGGCTTTTCATAACCTGTAGAATAACTTCTAACAGGATTATGATCTGCTTTCTAATTCTTTATTCTTTCTTACCCACCACTCTTACTTTTGCATTCAAAGCTCAAAAATGCTTCATTCATTTATTTTCACACACATTAACATAGTGTCTATTTAACTTTTTAGTTCCTTGAATACTCTATACTCTCTTTTACCTCTGGTACATTGTGCCTACTGTACCCTCTCCAGCCCCGTCTTACATTTTGCTAATTTCTATCATTTTCAGGTCTTGATTTATATATCAATTTACATATCACTTCCAAGAGGCTTTTCTGGACCATTAGCTTTGGTTAAGTGTTCTATGCCCCCACCGTAAGTTCTCACATCACCTATACTTATCCTTTCTTTGTTTATGTAATTGATTAATATCTAGTTCTCTAATGGAATGGAAAATTCATGGAAAGTGGGGTGAAAGAGAGGGATAAGTATTTGAGAAAGGTGTGTGATGAGGCAGGATACAGAATAAAAGATACCTACAAGTAATTACATGTCATGGAAACTGTCCCTTTCTTTATGACCCTCCTACTGGTCCCTTTTCATCTCTCTCTTAGGCCACTGTCCTATTACAAGGATATCATTCTATAACATAAGTCTGATTATCTGATTATGTACATTTGAGACAAACACCGACAATGGTTCTTCAATGACAGCAGGGTAATAACAAAATCCTCAGATTGCAAAACTCTTCATATTTCCTTCAAAAAACCTGTACATTCCTTTGTCCTGACACAAATGATCCTTCCAACATTGCCTGTATAAACACAAATGCACACACAAAAGGCTGCATTCTAGACACTTTCTGCTGCTTGAATTCCCTGAACAAACTATCATCTTTCACAACTACTAAGCTTTGGATTGTTGCTCTGCCTTTAACATCTTTGTCTTTAGTCAAACACACTTGAAAGAGAGTAACTAGGGTTAAAATTCATTTCTTCTTTGGAAACAACACTGATTTCCTAAGTGAACAACTTCTTTTTTTTGTCTTCCCTTCCTGTGTATGTATAGAAGAGGTGTCTCATATGCATTTAGATTTTGAAAATACTACAAATACAGCTGACCCTTGAAATACACAGGTTTGAACTGCACAGTTCCATTTACAAAGGGATTTTTTTCAATAAATATATAGGAGAATTTTGGAGATTTACAAAAATTTGAAAAACGTCTTCTCTAGCTTACTTTATTACAAGAATAAAGTATATAACACCTAACATATAAAATATGTGTTAATTAACTATGTTGTTGGTAAGGTTTCCTGTCAACAGTAGGCTATTAGTAAAGTTTTTAGGGAGTCAAAAAGTTATACATGGATTTTCAACTGCCCACGGGGTTGGCACCCATAACCCCCATTGTTCAAGGGTCAGTGGTACTATACTTTCAAAATGCTGTAAAAGCTTTGAAGAAAATTTAAAGAAATAATTATATAAAAAGTGAGACTCTATCCTTATTTGATTCAATGAACACTTTGCATAGATGAGCCCAAGATGAGAGACATGATGTGTTATTCCCTCGGTCAGTCTGGGTATCAGCTGTATTTCACATTATTCTTACTGTGATTGTAAAGTATAAAGATAAGTATCTATTATACACAATGGCTCCTAAAGCATACTAGCAACTTCATCAGGTTCTCACCTAAAGAAGCATCAACAACTGGAAATACAAGACTTGATGAGAATCGTACAATACTTTATAGGCAGTTTAAGGGCTTTTGAAGGGATATTTGAATGTCTTAAAATGTGTATGTTATGTATTTTATTAATGTTTATTTTCACTGAGTTCCTAATCAACAGTACAGTTGTTTGTGTTTATAAATCCAGTTTCTTCCATTCTAACTACAACTGGCATTTCATGAATGTATTTTTGTTAAATGAATGAATTACTGTCAACTAAAAGCTCATGTATAATTTTTTTAAATCCCATATTTCTGTACTCTCTGCATTTGTACTTGATTCTGACCTCCTGTTTTCCTTCACCCAAGTAATTCCCCCTCTGTTCCAATATGCCTTTCCCATTGAGTGAGGTCTTTATTGCCTCCTTTCCTCATTCCATTTGCACTGAAATTAAGTCAACATCCATATAATTGTGCTTATCCAAACTTCTTGGGAAAGGTCTTTGAGAATAGATTTGAGAACAGACATTATAGCTACATTACCAGTCCACAGTCCTACAGTCCCACAATTTTGTAGGAAGCACTGGTTGTTTACAAATAGAATAACTCAGACTAAATCAAAACATCTTCAGAATGTAAAAAGGAAATCATGTTAGTAATTTTACACACATGCACACATACACAGAGTTAATACATGTTACCAGTACAGCAGTATGCAGCTGTTAAAAGGACAAAGCTCTGCAAGGAGATCTATAATAAAGATTTATTTTGGGGATGGTATTCTATTATTTATGCTTATTTTAGCAAAGCAATGTATATTGAGCTATTGGTTGGGCAGCACAAAGAACTTCATTAAATAGACAGAATAAAATCTGTTAGGGTAAAACTGCTAAATAAAATTCTACTTTAATTTTCCATTTACTTATCAGGTACTTGCATACTGATTCATGAAATTAAAGTGTTTAACACTTACCTTCGAGGATGATTGGCATCAAACAATGTGTTATCATCATCCTCATCATCCTGTTCTAAAGGTGTCAATTCCATGTTTTCTATGTTAGTGTCCAAAACGCCATATCTCCTAGTCTTCCGGTTTCTTCTCCTCATTCTATTAAATATAACACATTAATTAATAAAAATTACTTGAATGTGGTATAGATCATTCTTAATCACATTTATTTGTAAATTAAAAATAAATTATCCCTGTTTCTGACACAGGAGGCATTCAGTTTCAGAATGATTACATTTCAGAAATGCAACTGATTCAATGCCTAGGATTATTTATAAAACAAACCTACCCCTACACATTTGTGTCCTGCACCTTTTCTTCCATCTGACATGATCTCTTCTCTCTCAGTCAGCTTACGGTTGACATATATCCTTTAAGCCTTAGTTCAAGGACCATATTTTTACTGAAGCCTTCCAATCCAGCCTTTTTTCCCATTTTCTCCATGCCTTCTTACCACTGCAGAGGATTAGGTATTTTCTGCCCCACTATGAAAATGTATGCACTTATGCACTCAAATTCTAGATGGGGTAGCCTACAACGCTGGCTGCACATCCTAGGGTATTTGAAATAGTTCCATACTCAGGCCATATCTCCACAGAATTAAATCAGAATTTCCAGGAATAGGAACAAAGTATCAATATTTTGGTAAAGTTCGATAAGCAATTCCAACGTGCTGAAAATCACTATCCTGATCATGAAGTATGGTTCCCTGGATCAAAGGAATCACAACCATCCAAGAAATTATTAGAAATGCAAATCCTTGTGCCAACTCAGACTTATTGAGAAACTTTGAACTTGGGACTCTGAAACCCATGTTTTAACAAACACTTCTTATGAGTTTGATGCATGCTAAATTTTGAGAACCCACTGCCCTAGAAGAATGAAAATATTGTAGGGTGCTAAATGTTGTTATCTGTATATAGATGAAAGGGTCTCATGAATTAGAACCCCCTGTTTCTCTCTCAAATAACTTGTTTTCCTCCAAATTACTTACCTCCATGTATTTATGTTTGCTTATGTATATTATTGTTTGAGTGTTTATTTGCCTGTTTCTCCCACTAAGTTCCATGAGGGCAGCAATCATGCCTACCTACGTAACCACTGCATTACTTTGTAGTACAACTCCAATTGACTAAGGTGCTCCGTGATAAGGGTCTGAGTGACACCACTGTCTAGCTCAGTGATGCCAATGTGACGCTGCAATCAATGCCTAGGTCACTTCCAATGCAACAACCTCAACTGCACACACAGGAAAATATGTTTTACACAATATCTACACAATTTTAAACACAGAAGATAGTTCAGCAAGTAATAACAAATAGATTACTTAAATTCCAATTTAGTTTGTTAGATGGGATGTGTGATAAATACTACTACAGCTCTAACTGTAAAGAAGCCTCTGCAAACATGACTGTGGAAACCTCTGGAAGACAAACTGTCTGACAGAACACACATGTACACAAATACATACTGAAGAAATATTTGAGTCTTACTAAAATAAGCATCAGGCATTGTGCTAGCTTCTGAGTGTAAAGTAACTGGTCTCAGTGATGAAAATTTAGAAAATATTCCTAAGCCTGGACAAAAAATAAGATACTTACACTAATCACTGTCTATAAATCTATCTCTATGTCCACCCAAAGGTGCTGGAACAGGAAACAGAGGTTCAAGTCTAGTATTTAAAACTGTTAAGTGTGACCACTTCTAATATTAGAACTAGCAGAAATGAGATAGATTGGCAGCAGTATGATACATAAGTTAGTCTTTTTTATATAGTGAGCAATGTTGTTAAATTAACAAGTATATATATGTGTGTGTGTTGTATGTGTGTGCATGTGTATACATTCACACTCACAAAGACACCCCATGTAGACAAGGGGTCTAAGGTTTAACAAAGGATCAGATAGTAAATATTTTGGACTCTAGATCACATATGATCTGTCACATATTCACCTTGATTTTGTTGTTGGCTTTTTTTTTAATCCTTTAAAAATGTTAAAAAAATTCTTGGCTCATGGGCCTTAGAAAACAGGTCTGTTCTGGACTATGGGCCATAGTTGGTTGGCCAACCCCTGATTTAGACTAATAAAAGTAATTCACAGAAAAACTTAGTATTGACTCCAGGATTAGGAATAGAAAAGTACAGGATAGTTAAAGTTTTCTGTTGGTCCTTTTGAACTACATGGCTTAATAACATTTGCATGCATTCCTTTCATTTAAAGAAGTACACACAAGAGTGAGTGAAGCCATTTGGACGCACAGGAGTAAGTTAAGGATATCCAGAGTTATAATTTCTCCTCTTCCCTTTTGTCAGTCTGTTGCTCAATTTTCTACACCATATGGTCTTCTAAACATTCTGACATTTTCAGTCAACAAAGAAATTAGTTATGTAAAATTATTTTCAGAAATTAGATTCTTCCAGGTCATATGTTAAATATCAAATGGTCAATATGTTAATAACCTGGCCAATGCCAGTCACAGGATACCTCGGCAAATCTTAAAGAAGGGAATGAATGATATGAACATAAAGGTTAAGGACTTTTGAAATTTATCTCAGCTGACACTCTCCTCCACTCCCAAGGTCTTCATCATATCATCAATAAACTTGCAAACTTTCAGTGAGTGGCTGATCTGACTAATCATGCTGTTTTCTCTGTGTATAGTGTAAACATTTGCCTTGGTGTGAGTACTGTGTTATTTATTCTACTTTTTATTGTCCTTTAGTTGTGTATATAAATACTATCTTCCAAACATGAATCCAAACTCTAAAGATAAGAACTGATTTCATATACAAGGTGCATTGTTAGTCACTACATATATGGGAGAATGAAGTTCAATTTAAATAAATTTAGTATTTTAATAAATGCTACTAAGTCATTCAAGTAAAAAAAAGAAAACCTGCATATTGTTAAGTAGAATTTAAACTTGAAAAGCAATATCCCTCAAAATGTTTCTCCTAAGTCCAAAGATATAAGCTGTGTCAGCTACGTGGTCATGACAGCTACATGGCCATCAAAACATCAGATATAATAAAGCACAAATATATATAACCATACACAATGATTTTTCTCAGGGAAGGCCAAAAACACTTGAAAAGCTTTAAAATTATTGGCCGATTTAATAAACTATCTACTTAAAATACTGACATTACATGTAAAATATGGTACACATAAAAAATACACTTAAATATTAAATAAAAAAGGCTACTTTTATCTTTTAACATGTTGTGTATATTATTTTTAAACAAGGGTAAAGGCTTTAAAATTCATTCAATTTTAACAGTTACAGCATTTTTCCAAAAGCTCATGACATCCAAACTTGCCTCTGTGTGCTGACAATCACCTACATACACAGATATACATACTTTTCTACTATAGTAAATGCATACAGCAATCTGAAAACAAATTTTGTTTGTTCTTAGTTTAACAAAATTAGGGACTATCTACAAATGTGTAGAGAGGGAAATATGGAAACTTAAGAAGGCAAAAGAAATAGCTATATGGTTTATTATATTAGACTATATTCACTCATCACATGGGAAGCACAAGTGAATGATCAGGTCCTTTCTAGGTATTCAGGTTACTATTCAAGTAGGATGCAGACTCCTCAATGTTCCACTATACTAAAGTTGGTAAGAATTATTTCTTTAAATAACAAGTAAAAGCTACAGTAGAAAAATAAAACTACTAAAGTAAGCTTGATAAAATTTTATGTAAATATGTATGGTACCACATAAAATAAACACAACAGAATAAAACTCCATTTCATTTTACAACTCTATGAAAGAGAGAAAACCAATCAATGTAACTTGCTGTAACTTGCTATACCAATCTGATTTTATTCTTTTTGTTTCAATTGGCCTGAAGGGTATTATTAAGTATGAAATAATAAAAGTAGTATTACTCCTTAATATCTCCTATAGCACATTCACTCCCCTGTATGATTAGATATAGTTAGGCCAAGTGAATATTAATAAACAAATGTACTACTGACACATAATTTTTTGTCTTGACTGTTTTTAGTAAAAAGGTGAATTAGTAACCACGAAGGATTTTGAAACTAATTCTTTTGACCTTCAGACGTAAGCAACGGGGGTGGATAAACATTCAGTTCAGAACATTCCTTAATAAAATAGTGAGTCACTATTTTAGTTTTCTACGATATTCATCAAGAAACCCAACCCAGTTGGATATATAACATATTGTAAAGGTTCTTCCATCTGACACCTCTCTCATTTTCAATCTTTCTAAAAACACAATCCATCAGTTGTCATTTCAAGTTCTTCATGCAGCAGACACCAGTAAAAGATCAAAGTATGTAACGAGTTGAATTGCGTCCCTTCAGAATTGCTATGTTGAAATCTTTATCCCTAGTTCCTTTCTCAAATGTGATTTTATTTGAAGATAGGCTCTTCACAGAATCAATCCAGTTAAAATAAATGGTGTCCTTTTAAAAAGATGACATTTTAAGGGAGGTTCTCAAGATGGCAGCGTGAGTAGCGTGGTGGGAACCTCCTCCGAAAACCATATATATTTTGAAAATACAGAGAATACAACTATTCCTAAAAGAGTGAACAGAAGATACAGTACATGAGCCAGGGTACATCTGTGAGAGGCCAGCATCTCAGGGAAAAGGGTAGGATACAAAGCCATGATTCGTCGGGACCTGAGCACTCCCCCATTCCAGCTCACCGGTGGGAGGAAAAGAATGAGTGGGGAGGGAGTGGAAGCACAGGACTGCTAAATAACCACCCCTGGTGATCTGCCCTGGGAGCACAGACACACAATGCATGGTACACTGGATATCAGGGGAGTGAAAAAGCAAGGTCTGAGACTGAGACTGCGAACAGGTTCCCACAGCTGGCTGCCCTGGGAAAAAAAGAAAAGTGGGTGCTTAAAAAATCTTAAAGGGAGGACTTCCGGGAAGATGGTGGTGTGAGCAGGGTGGCAGAAATCTCCTCCCAAAACTATATAAATCTATGAAAACACAGCAAATACAACTATTCCTAAAAGAGAAATCGGAGCACACAGGAAAGTGCACAGCGTGCAGCCACACCTGGGAGGACTCAGCACCCCGTGAGGCGGGTAAGATACAGTGCCGCGAACCAGCGGCACTCGAACACGCACCCAGAACAGCACGCCGGCGGGAGGAGAGGATTTGGAACCAGGAGGGAGTGGAAGAGCAGGTCTGTGAAATAACCAGCCCCGCTGGTCTGCGCTGGAGCACCAGCAGCGCTGACACACATCGCTTGGTGCATCAGACATTGGAGAGGCAGAAGATGCAGGCTTTGAGCTGGGAAGGTGCCGGGACCGTGCAGCCAGCACCCAGAGACAAGGAGAAAAGGGTGCACCATTTGTAGTGGTCTTGGAGAGGCGGGGGGCCCAGCGAGGGAACACCAGCGTCCCGGCAGGATCAGCCCTGCAGGCTGGAAGTCCTGGGGAACTTCGGTCCCCTTGGCTAGTGCAGCCAGTGCCCAGGGACAAGAGAAAAGCATGCGCCATTTGTAGCAGTCTTGGAGAGGCGGGGGGCCTAGCGAGGGAACACCAGTGTCCCGGCGAACTCAGCCCTGCAGGCTGGAAGTCCTGGGCAACTTCGGTCCCCCTCGCTAGTGACAGAAAGAAGGGAGCAACCACGTTGGAACTTATACAGAAAACAATAGCGTCCCATTCATTCCTACCTACAAAAACGGCGCGCTGCAACTGCGAATTAGTGGAGCAACAGCGACATCTACAGCATGTGTAGAGAATCCATTCCAGAGCCCAGCTGACATAAGTGGCACCTGCCAGCGACCACTCCTGCCAGCTTGACAAGAAAGAAGAAATTGATACAGACAAAGCTCACCAAGATTCAGAGCCCCTCTGAGAAGGAAACTGAAGAGATGGAAATGCAGCATCTTCCTGAAAAAGAATTCAGAATAAAAGTCATAACCATGCTGACGGATCTACAGAGAAATATGCAAGAGATAAAAGAGGAAGTGAGGGAAGTCAGGAAAGATAATGTAGAAATGAGACAAGCCACCGACGGGTTCAGCAGCAGACTGGACGAGATGCAAGAAACTGTTAATGCAATAGAAACTAGAGAACAGGAATACAGAGCAGCTGAGGTAGAGAGAGATAAAAGGATCTCAAGGAATGAAAGAATATTAAGAGAACTGTGTGACCAATCCAAAAGGAACAATATTCGCATTATAGGAGTACCAGAGGAAGAAGAGAGAGAAAAAGGGATAGAAACTGTCCTTGAAGAAATAATTGCTGAAAATTTCCCCATGCTGGGGAAGGAAATAATCTCGCAGTCCATGGAAGCCCACAGATCTCCTAACACAAGGGACCGAAGGAAGACAACACCAAGACACATAATAATTAAAATGGCAGATCAAAGATAAGGACAGAGTATTAAAGGGAGCTAGAAAAAGAAAAAAGATCACCTTCAAAGGAAAACCCATCAGACTAACATCAGACTTCTCAACAGAAACCTTACAGGCTAGAAGAGAATGGCATGACATATTTAACGCAATGAAACAGAAGGGCCTCGAACCAAGAATACTGTATCCAGCAAGATTATCATTTAAATATGACGGTGGGATTAAACAATTTTCAGACAAGCAAAAGCTGAGAGAATTTGCCTCCCATAAACCACCTCTACAGGACATCCTAAAGGAACTGCTCTAGAGGGAAGCACTCCCAAGGCTAAAAAGCTGTCACCAGAGAAAATAAAATCATTGCAAAGAAAGCAGACCATTCAAAACTAACTAAAGGCAAAGAATAAAATACCTAGTATATAAAGAATGGAGGAGGAAGAATAAGAAGGGAGAGAAATAAAGAAACATCAGACGGTGTTTACAATAACTTAACAAGAAAGTTAAGGTAGATGGTTAGATAGTAAAGAAGCAACCCTTGAAACTTGGGTAACCACGAATCTAAAGCCAGCAATGGCAATAAGTGCATATCTTTCAATAATCACCCTAAACGTAAATGGACTGAATGCACCAATCAAAAGACACAGAGTAACAGAAAGGATAAAAAAGCAAGACCCATCTATATGCTGCCTACAAAAAACTCACCTCAAACGCAAAGATATCCCCAGATTAAAAGTGAAGGGATGAAAAAAGATATTTCATGCAAATAACAAAGAGAAAAAAGCAGGTGTTGCAGTACTTGTATCAGACAAAATAGACTTCAAAATGAAGAAAGTAGCAAGAGATAAAGAAGGACATTACATAATGATAAAGGGGTCAGTCCAACAAGAAGATATAACCATTATAAATATATATGCACCCAACACAGGAGTGCCGGCATATCTGAAACAAATACTAACAGAAGTAAAGGAGGAAATAGACAGCAATGCATTCAACTTAGGAGACTTTAACACACCACTCACTCCAAAGAATAGATCAACCAAACAGAGAATAAGTAAAGACACAGAGGCAGTGAACAACACACTAGAACAGATGGACCTAACAGACATCTACAGAACTCTACACCCAAAAGCAACGGTATACACATTCTTCTCAAGTGCACATGGAACATTTTCCAGAATAGACCACATACTAGGACACAAAAAGAACCTCAGTAAAATCGAAAATATTGAAATTCTACCAACCAACTTCTCGGATCATAAAGGTATTAAACTAGAATTAAACTTTGGAAAGAAAACAAAAAGGCTCACAAATACATGGAGACTTAAGAACATTCTCCTAATTAATCAATGGGTCAATGACCAAATCAAAACAGAAATCAAAGAGTATATGGAGACAAATGACAAAAACAACACAAAGCCACAGCTTCTGTGGGACGCAGCAAAGGCAGTTCTAAGAGGAAAGTATATTGCAATCCAGGCCTATCTAAAGAGAGAAGAACATTCCCAAATCAATAGTCTAAAGACACAATTACTGAAATTGGGAAAAGAAAAACAAATGAGACTCAAAGTCACCAGAAGGAGGGACATAATAAAAATCAGAGAAGAAATAAATAAAATTGAGAAGAACAAAACAATAGAAAAAATCAATGAAACCAAGAGCTGGTTCTTTGAAAAAATAAACAAAATAAACCCCTAGCCAGACTCATTGAGAGAAAAAGAGAATCTACACACATAAACAGAATCAGAAATGAGAAAGGAAAAATCACGAGGGATCCCACAGAAATACAAAGAATTATAAGAGAATATTATGAGAATCTATATGCTAACAAGCTGGAAAACCTAGAAGAAATGGACAACTTTTTAGAAAAATACATTCCAAGACTGACCAAACAAGAAAGAGAAAAACTAAACCGACCAATCACCAGCAACGAAATTGAAGCGGTAATCAAAAATCTACCCAAGAACAAAACCCCTGGACCAGATGGATTCCCCTCTGAGTTCTATCAGACATATAGAGAAGAAATAACACCCATTCTCCTTAAAGTTTTCCAAAAAATAGAAGAGGAGGGAATACTTCCAAACTCATTCTATGAAGCCAGCATCACTCTAATACCAAAACCAGGCAAAGACCTCACAAAAAAAGATATAGACCAATATCCCTGATGAATGTGGATGCAAAAATACTCAACAAAATATTACCAAACCGAATTCAAAAATACATCAAGAGGATCATACACCATGATCAAGTGGGATTCATCCCAGGGATGCAAGGATGGTACAACATTAGAAAATCCATCAACATCATCCACCACATCAATAAAAAGAAGAATAAAACCCACATGATCATCTCCATAGATGCTGAAAAAGCATTTGACAAAATTCAGCATCCATTCATGATTAAAACTCTCAAGAAAATGGGTATAGAGGGCAAGTACCTCAACATCATAAAGGCCATATATGACAAACGCACAGCTAACATCATACTTAATGGCGAGAAGCTGAAAGCTTTTCATCTAAGATCGGGAACAAGACAGGGATGCCCACTCTCTCCACTGTTATTCAACATAGTACTGGAGGTCATAGCCACGGCAATCAGACAAAAGAAAGACATACAAGGCATCCAGACTGGTAAAGAAGAAGTCAAATTGTCACTATTTGCAGATGACATGATATTGTACATAAAAAACCCTAAAGACTCCACTCCAAAACTACTATAACTAATATCTGAATTCAGCAAAGTTGCAAGATAGAAAAGTAACACACAGATATCTGTTGCTTTCCTATATACGAACGATAAACTAACAGAAAGAGAAATCAGAAAAACAATTCCATTCACAATTGCATCAAAAAGAATAAAATACCTAGGAATAAACTTAGCAAAGGAAGTGAAAGACCTGTACCCTGAAAACTACAAGACATTCCTAAGAGAAATTAAAGAGGACACTAAAAAATGGAAATGCATCCAATGCTCTTGGCTAGGAAGAATAAATATTGTCAAAATGGCTATACTACACAAAGCAATCTACAGATTCAACGTAATCCCTATCAAACTACCAACAGCTTTCTTCAATGAACTTGAACAAATAATTCTAAAATTCATATGGCACCACAAAAGACCCCGAATAGCCAAAGCAATCCTGAGAAGGAGGAATAAAACGGGGAATTACGCTCCCTGAATTCAAGCTCTACTACAAAGCCACAGTAATCAAGACTATTTGGTATTGGCACAAAAACAGACCCACAGATCAGTGGAATAGAATAGAAATTCCAAACATCAATCCAAACACATACAGTCAATTAATATTTGATAAGGGAGCCTTGCATATACATTGGGGAGATGACGGCCTCTTCAGCAGCTGGTGCTGGAAAAACTGGACAGCTACATGTAAGAGAATGAAATCACAGTACTGTCTAACCCCATACACAAAGGTAAACTCAAGGTGGATCAAAGACCTGAATGTAAGTCATGAAACTATAAAACTCTAAGAAAAAAATATAGGAAAAAATCTCTTGGACATAAACATGAGTGACTTCTTCATGAACATATCTCCCCAAGCAAGGGAAACAAAAGCAAAAATGAACAAGTGGGACTATATGAAGCTGAAAAGCTTCTGTACAGCAAAGGACACCACCAGTAGAACAAAAAAACTTCCTACCGTATGGGAGAATATATTCATAAATGACGTATCTGATAAGGGGTTGACATCCAAAATATATAAAGAACTCATGCACCTCAACAAACAAAAAGCAAATAATCCATTTAAGAAATGGGCAGAGGACATGAATAGACACTTCTCCAAAGAAGAAATTCAGATGGCCAACAGGCACATGAAAAGATGCTCTACATCACTAATCATCAGAGAAATGCAGATTAAAACCACAATGAGATATCACTTCACACCAGTGAGGATGGCCAACATCCAAAACACAAAGAACAACAAATGTTGGCGAAGATGTGGAGAAAACGGAACCCTACTACACTGCTGGTGCGACTGCAAATTAGTTCAACCATTGTGGAAAGCAGTATGGAGGTTCCTAAAAAAACTCAAAATAGAAATACCATTTGACCCAGGAATTCCACTCCTAGGAATTTACCCTAGGAATGCAGCAGCCCAGTTTGAAAAAGATACATGCACCCCTATGTTTATCACAGCACTATTTACAATAGCCAAGAAATGGAAGCAACCTAAGTGTCCATCAGTAGATGAATGGATGAAGAAGATGTGGTACATATACACAATGGAATATTATTTAGCCATAAGAAGAAAACAAATCCTACCATTTGCAACAACATGGATGGAGCTAGAGGGTATTATGCTCAGTGAAATAAGCCAAGCCGAAAAAGACAAGTATCAAATGATTTCACTCATATGTGGAGTATAAGAACAAAGAAAAAAAATGAAGGAACAAAACAGCAGGAGACTCACAGAACCCAAGAACGGACTAATAGTTACCAAAGGGAAAGGGACTGGGGAGGATGGGTGGGAAGGGAGGGGCAAGGGGGAAGAAGGGACATTATGATTAGCAGATGTAATGTTCGGGGGGCACGGGGAGGGCTGTACAACCCAGAGAGGACAAGTAGTGACTCTATGGCATCTCACTACGCTGATGGACAGTGACTGCAATGGGGTTGGGGGGGGGAACCTGATGAAGGGGGTAGTGTAATCACCATAATATTACTCATTTAATTGTACATTAATGATATCAAAATAAACTAAAAAAAAAAGTCTTAAGGGGACAAGGGTTTAACAGGTGGACAAAATCGTCCTGGCACATTCAGCCCAGAAGGCTGAGAACTTTAAGGAACTTCAGGCACACTAATACCCTGGTGGCAACGCAGCTCCAATCCCACTCACAATAAGCAGCCTGCCGTTCCTTCCCCCTACTGCTCACACTGCAGGCAAACTGGCTGACCCACCACTGCTGTGGAACAGCTGCTGAGAAGCCCTGTCTAAAGCAACCACACAGCTTAGCACAGAGGCTTACCCCTGCATGTGGCTAACTGGCCCCGACCCAGAGGCTGCTCCCTGCATGCGGTTGACAGGCACAGACAGCAGAGACCGGTGCAGTGTCCAGGAGGCACAAAGGGGCTTTGTTCTCACAGCAGAACACAGGCAGCTAACCTGCAACCACCGCCAGTGCCCTAGGCCATTCCAAGGGCTGCCCCACCCATGGCAGCTTAGGGAATTAACAGAGAGGCTGCTTCCTGGACACAGGTGACTGGAACAGACAGCAACGATGGGCACGGAGACAGGAGGAACAAAGGGACTTCCTCTTGCGCCAGAACATGTGCTGCTGGCCTGAGACCCGTGCCATTGCCATAGGCCACCTTGAAGGCTGGCCCACCCACGGCAGCTTACGGGATTAACCCAGAGGCTGCTCCCTGTGTGCGGTTAACTGGCACAGACAGCAGAGACAGGCAAGGCAAATGGCAAGCAGGATGGGACTTTGTTCTCCAAGGTGACACACGCTCCACTCACATGTGACCACTACCATTGCCATGAAAAGACAGGAGAACCTTATTCAGTCCAAAATCCCTCAAAGACCAGAGAGAGGGCTTGCTGAGACTGAAATCATCAATCTTCCTGAAAAAGAATTCAAAATAAAAGTCGTAAGAATGCTGATGGAGCTACAGAGAAATAACCAAGAGATAAGGGATGAGTTCAAGAGGGAGATAATATAAATGAAACAAACAATGGAAGGGTTTAAGAGGAGACTGGATGAGGTGGAAGAGACTGTTCATGGAATAGAAAACAGAGAAAAGGAATACAGAGAAGCTGAGGCAGAGAGAGATAAAAGGATCTCTAGGAATGAAAGATACTAGGAGAACTGTGTGTCCAATCCAAATGGAACAATATTCGCATTATAGGGGTACCAGAAGAAGAGAGAGAAAAAGGGATAGAAAGTGTCTTTGAAGAAATAATTGCTGAAAACTTTCCCAATCTGGGGAAGGAAATATTCTCTCAGGCCATAGAAGTCCACAGATCGGCCAATACCAGGGACCCAAGGAGGACAACACCAAGACATATAATAATTAAAATGACAAAGATCAGAGATAAGGACAGTGTATTAAAAGGAACCAGAAGAAAAAAGATCACCTACAAAGGAAAACCATCAAACTATCCTCAGATTTCTCAGCAGAAAGCTTACAGGCCAGAAGGGAATGGCATGATATATTCAATGCAATGAAATAGAAGGGCCTCAAACCAAGAACACTGTATCCTGAAAGATTATCATTTGAATTTGAAGGATGGATTAAACAATTCCCAGATAAGCAAAACTTGAGGGAATTTACCTCCGACAACCCATCTCTACAATGTATTTTGAAGGGCCTACTATAGATGGAAGTATGACTAAGGCTAAATAGCTATCACCAGAGAAAATAAAACCACAGCAAAAAAGTAGACAAACCAAACTCTAACTAAAGGCAAAATAAAATCAGCTATCCACAAAATCAGTTAAGGGAAACAGGAGTACAAAATAAAACACCTAACATACAGAGTGAAGGAGGAAGGAAAAGGAGGGAGAGAAATAAAGAATCATCAGACTGTGTTTATAATAACATAAAAAGTAAGTTAAGTTAGATGGTTATATAGTAAAGAAGCTGCCCTTGAACCTTTGGTAACCACGCATCAAAAGCCTGCAATGGCAATACGGACATATCTATCAATAATCACCCTAAATGTAAATGGACAAAATACACCAATCAAAAGACACAGAGTAATAGAATGGATAAAAAAGCAAGACCCATCTATATGCTGCTTACAAGAGACTCACCTCAAATGCAAAGATATACACAGACTAAAAGTGAATGGATAGAAAAAGATATTTCATGTAAACAATAGGGAGAAAAAGCAGGTGTTGCAGTACTTGTTTCAGAAAAAATAGACTTCAAAACAAAGAAAGTAATGAGACAAAGAATATTACACAATGATAAAGGGGTAAGTCCAACAAGAGGATATAACCATTATAAATATCTACACACCCAATACAGGAGCACCTACATTGTGAAACAAATACTAACAGAATTAAAGGGGGAAATAGAATGCAATGCATTCATTATAGGAGACTTCAGCACACCACTAACTCCAAAGGACGTACCAACCAGAGAGAAAATAAGTAAGGACACAGAAGTACTGAACAACACATTAGAACAGACGGATGGACCTAACAGACATCTACAGAACTCTACACCCAAAAACAACAGGATACACATTCTTCCCAAGAGCACATGGAACATTTTCCAGAACAGACCACATACTAGGCCACAAAAAGAGCCTCAGTAAATTCAAAAAGATGGAAATTGTACCAACCAACTTCTCAGATCACAAAGGTATAAAACTAGATATTGTACAAAGAAAACAGTCTCACAAACACATGGAGGCTTAACAACATGCTCCTAAGTAATCAATGGATCAATGACCAAATTAAAACAGAGATCAAGCAATATATGGAGACAAATGACAACAATAGCACAAAGCCCCAATTTCTATGGGACACAGTGAAGGCAGTTCTAAGAGGAATGTATATAGCAATCCAGGCCTATTTAAAGAAGGAAGAACAATCCCAAATGAATAGTCTAAAGTCACAATTATTGAAGCTGGAAAAAGAAGAACAAATGAGGCCCAAAGTCAGCAGAAGGAGGGACATAATAAAGATAAGTGAGGAAATAAATAAAATTGAAAAGAATAAAACAATAGAAAAAAGCAATGGAACCAAGAGCTGGTTCTTTGAAAAAATAAACATAATAAATAAACCCCTAGTGAGACTTATTAAGATAAAAAGAATCTACACACCTAAACAGAATCAGAAATGAGAAAGGAAAAATCACAATGGACACCACAGAAATACAAAGAATTATTAGAGAATACTATGAAAATCTATATGCTAACAAACTGGATAACCTAGAAGAAATGCAAAACTTTCTAGAAAAATATAACCTTCCAAGACTGACCCAGGAAGAAACAGAAAATCTAAACAGACCAATTACCAGTAATGAAATTCAATCAGTAATCAAAAACTACCCAAGAACAAAGCCCCCGGACCAAATGGATTCACCACTGAATTTTATCAGACTTTTAGAGAAGACATAATACCCATTCTCCTTAAAACTTTTCCAAAAAATAGAAGAAGAGGGTATACTTACAAACTCATTCTATGGAGCCAGCATCACTATAACACCAAAACCAAGCAAAGACCCCACCAAAAAAGAAAACTACAGACCAATATCCCTGATGAACATAGATACAAAAATACTCAACAAAATATTAGCAAACTGAATTCAAAATTACACCAAAAAGATCATCCATTTATTCCATGGATGCAAGGATGGTACAACATTCAAAAATCCATCAACATCATCCACCACATCAACAAAAAGAAGGACAAAAACCACATGATCATCTCCATAGATGCTGAAAAAGCATTCAACAAAAATCAATATACATTCATGATAAAATCTCTCACAAAATGGGTATAGAGGGCAAGCACCTCAACATAATAAAGGCCATATATGGCAAACCCACAGCCATCATCATACTTAACAGCGAGAAGCTGAAAGCTTTTCCTCTAAGTTCGGGAACAAGCGAAGGATGCCCACTCTCCCCACTGTTATTCAACATAGTACTGGAGGTCCTAGACATGGCAATCAGACAAAACAAAGAAATAAAAGGCATCCAGATTGGTAAGGAAGAAGTCAAACTATCACTGTTTGCAGACGACATGTTATTGTACATAAAAAACCCTAAAGAATACACTCCAAAACTACAAGAACTAATATCTGAATTCAGTAAAGTTGGAGGATACCAAATTAATACACAGAAATCTGTTGCATTCCTATACACAACAATGAACTAGGAGAAAGAGAAATGAGGAAAACAATTCTATTCACAATTGCATCAAAAATAATCATCCTAACCAAGGAGGTGAAAGACCTATATCCTGAAAACTACAAGACACTCTTAAGAGAAATTAAAAAGGACACTAATTTTCATCCCATGCTCTTGGGTAGGGAGAATTAATATTGTCAAAAGGGCCATCCTGCCTAAAACCATCTACAGATTCAATGTAATCCCTATCAAAATACTGACAGCATTCTTCAACAAACTGGAACAAACTGTTCTAAAATTCATATGGAACCACAAAAGACCCCGAATAGCCAAAGCAATTGGGAGAAGGAACAATAAAGCAGGAGGATCTCACTTCCCAACTTCAAGCTCTACTACAAAGCCACAGTAATCAAGACTATTTGGTACTGGCACAAGAACAGACCCATAGATCAATGGAACAGAATAGAGAATCCAGATATTTAACCAAGCATATAGGCCAATTAATATATAATAAGGGAGCCATGGATACACAATAGGGAAATGACAGCCTCTTCAACAGCTGGTGTTGGCAAAACTGGACAGCTACATGTAAGAGAATGAAACTGGATTACTGTCTAACCTCATACACAAAAGTAAACTCAAAATGGATCAAAGACTTGAATGTAAGTCATGAAATCATAAAACTCTTAGAAAAAAACAGGCAAAACTCTCTTGAATATAAACATGAACAACTTCTTCATGAACATGTCTCCATGGGCAAGGGAAACAAAAGCAAAAATGAACAAGTGGGACTATATCAAACTAAAAAGCTTCTGTACAGCAAGGACACCGTCAGTAGAACAAAAAGGCATCCTACAGTATGGGAGAATATATTCATAAACAACATATCTGATAAGGAGTTGACATCCAAAATATACAAAGAGCTCACACACCTCAACAAACAAAAAGCAAATAATCCCATTAAAAAATGGGCAGAGGATCTGAACAGACACTTCTCCAAAGAAGAAATTCAGATGGCCCACAGGCACATGAAAGGATGCTCCACCTCGCTAATCATTAGAGAAATACAAATTAAAACCACACTGAGATATCACCTCACACAAGTTAGGATGGCAGCCATCCAAAACACAAACAACAAATGTTGGTGAGGATATGGAGAAAGGGGACTCTCCTATACTGCTGGTGGGAATGTAAATTAGTTCAACCATTGTTGAGAGCAGTATGGAGGTTCCTCAAAAAACTCAAAATAGAAATACCATTTGACCCAGGAATTCCACTCCTAGGAATTTATCCTAAAAATGCAAGAGCCCAGGTTGAAAAAGACATATGCACTCCTATGTTTATCGCAGCACTATTTACAATAGCCAAGAAATGGAAGCAACCTAAGTGTCCATCAGTAGATGAATGGATAAAGAAGATGACCTCCTTTGTATGCACAGGAAGTGAGTGAGCTCTCGTGTCTCTTTTTCTTATAAGGACATTAATCCTATCGGATGAGGGCCCCAGCTTTGACCTCATTACCTTTGTCACCTCCTCAGAAGCCTTATCTTCTAATACATTTCCATATGAATTTGGTGGGGAGGAGGGGGGTGGATAAACATTCAGTCCAGAACATACCATTAATAGCTTGCAGAAGGAATCTATCTTGCCAGTAGCTTGGTTTTAAATATTTAGCTTCCGAAACTGTGAGGAGACATATTTTTGTTGTTTTAAGTCACTCAGTTCATGGTACCTTGTTATAGCATCCTTGGCAACTATACAGAGTACAGAAGATTTACTTGGGGAAAGACCTCTGAAGGATAAAGAGGGAAGGACAGAAGATGAGGAGATCCTGCAGAGTGTGATGCAGGTCTGACAGCTATGAAAAAGAGTGGAAAGGAAGAATGATTGGGTAAGAAGATCAGTTGACTATAATGCAATTCTGAGAAAGTTTTGACTAAGCCAATGTGATATCCTCAAGCTAACACCCAAAAGCTAAGGAAGAAATGCATGTTCATCTATGTTTAGGATATTGCAATGTTGCTTTTTCTGATAGATCCCTTTTCTCACTCAGGTCCCTGTAATTCAGCACATACAATCAGTTCTTGTGCTTAGATCTGTCTGTCTGATGCTTTGTTGGTGGATAGCCCCAGATGAAGTAAATCTTAAGTAAATGTCATGCAGCTTAGCTGTGAGGTGTCCTGTATGCAACTGCATGGCAAATAGCTCTCCTCTTCCTCTTTACATGGGTTTCCTAGTGTTTTCTTTTAGGCCCTAAAGCTTGGGATGTGAGGTTTGGTAATTATTCTGATTTCCACTTTGGCAGCTCAGCATGGGTTTATTTTCAACCAAGTTTAAAGTCATATTTACAATCCAGGACCTCCACAGTTCACCCTGACTGGCTCTATAACCAGCCCCACCAGCAGATGTCTCTTACAATCTCGCCAGTTCCCACCCATCTCTAGTCCTATCAGACCTATGCTCTTGCTGATTATTTCAGAGATCAGATACCATACAGAGTATGGTGTAGGGGAGATACTAGAAAACATATTACAGTAAGACACCCACAATATATTACAACTGCAACTCTAGATATAAAAAATGACTGATAATATTTACTGAGTGTACACATATGTCAGGCATTGAACTAAGCAGTTTACTAGCATTACCTGATATAATCCTCACAACAATCCTATAAGTGCCCTCATTTTATATAGAGAGAGGCAGGGCTTGCAAAAAATTAACTTTGAGACAGTAAATGGTAGAGCTAGGATTCCAATACAAGCAATTTGACTCCAAAGCCTGAGTTCTTAAATATTACGCTATAATGTTTTTCTGAAGAATCAAAGTAATTTAACCAAGGTCACAAAATTAGTTACCAAAACATCCTTCTGATCCCCAATACAATGATCTTACATTATACCATACTGGATATATTGTTTTAGTGAACTGTATGGTGTAGTTCCATGTATTTGTGGTAAAAAGTAGTAACATGGTAGCTACTTGTATTAACAAGTACATTCATGTTCTTCTGGTTAGGCCATCTCATGATCACAGTAACAGCATCTACTTTCTTTTATCCAAAAGGCAACATTCTTATGCTTTACCAGACAATGATTTTATTTAGAGTAACTGGGCCCAGCTCTAAGAAATATATAATGATCATAATAATTGGTATAAAACAATTATGAAAATACGATCTTCCTTTTGTCAGTCATTGTCTAGGGCTGAGCAGGTAAATCTTCAGACAAATAAGATAGAAGGGGATGCTTCTAATAGCTGAGTTTCTGAGAAAAATTCCTCCCAACACCACCACAATTAAAAAAGAACATAGGAAGAGGATTCCTTTCATGCCCTCTTCCCTGTTTGAGACACTCTCATATGAGAACATAAAGTGTAAAGGTGAGGTAGCCATTCACAAGAATTCTAATCTCACCAAGTCACTGAACCAAGCCTGAGCCTCCTCATAGTCATGAGAAGTAAACAACAACAACAAAAATGCCCATATGCTGACATCACTTTTAACTGGATATTCTATTGTTTACATGTCAAGTCCTCCTGACAAGGACACTTAGCATCTTAGCTTCTCTGAGGTACGTCACCAATCTTCTATCACCCAGATGTGTATTTCCTTCTGATTCTTTTTAAGAATCTTTCAGGCAAATCCTATTAGTAACCCCTTCAGTCTGAATAAGTTAATTTTTTCTTAGCAGTTTTCAATTGCCTTACACTGCAGTGAAAGTGTGACCAATCAGTGCAGAATTGCTTTTATCTAGTTTATATATTGGGGCCCTCCCACTAAGAAAGATGTGAATCTTTAGTATTACAACAATGCACAAGGCATGCTATTCAGGGACCTGTCATGTCCACTGTCCCTGGTGTACACTAAGAAAAATCCCTCTGTCAATAAGGTCTTCTGAAAGGGTAATAATGTTAATCATGTTTTCTACAATGCAAAAATCCCCTATTCTCAACTGTAACAAATATGACCCTGGGATGGGCACATTTTCTTCCATCCCACCATTTTAACTCATTTCACATACTCTCCATACTTGAAAAATATGAGTTCTTTAAGAACTTGTACTTGTTAAATACATTTCCAAGTTCTGGGTCTCTCTATATATGACATTCAATATATACTAGCTAACTGAAAAAATGATGACAAAACAGGGCAATTTACAAACGTTGGGTAAACTCCACTTTCCAAGGTTATATAGACAGCTAGAAGGGAGGTTACACAAAGGCTGGAACCTTTTCATCTTGAGCCTGCTAACCCTTATTATAGGGCCTACCAATGGCACATAGTAGTTGCAACAATATTATTGTCGAATAAATGGCAGTAAAAACATAAGTATTAAATAGTCAAACAGTCATTATTTTTGTCTGGACTGAGTGACTTTTATTGATGCTTTATGATTTTGCAAGTAGTGCTAAAACAACATGCCTTCTGGAAGAAAAGGAAAATAAATTCCATAACCGAGGTTAGTAATTAACAGATGGGAAAGATACTGTTAGCAATTCCATATTCATAATTCAATAATGACTTGCTCCGGGAGGAGCTGACGTAGAATTACATATGATCAGATTAACAGAGTTTGCTTTAAAATATCACTACTCTCTGATTATGCCTAGCAAATCAAGAAAATCTTTGGATAAGGAAAGGGGGGTAGGGGATTGAGGTAGCATACTTAATTATTTCTGCTTGGCACAGACATAATGATCAAAAAATGCTCAGGTTGACTCACTTTATAAAAGTGAAATTTGGGGCTTTTAATACTCAAAAGAAATATTGTTTTACACAGAAAGTCATGACACATATAATATCCACCTGGTTTTTCTCCATAAATAAGCTAGCCATACTTATGTGCAGTATCACTTTAAACTGGTCACTTTTAACCACAGGAAGCAGCATGTGGCTAGGCATGTTGAGAAGGTTCAGACAGAGCTGGATTTCAGTGCAGTTCTGCCAGGTCCTATGTATGTACCCTTGGACAAGTTATTTAACCTTACTCAGCCTTCAATTCAGAAATAGTATTACCTACTTTGAAGGTTTTTGCAAGAATTAAATTGGAAAATGCATGTGAAGTATGTGGCATAGTATGTGATACAAAATAAGCAGTTAATACATGTTAGAAATTAGGATGGTAAGCCAAACCTTAATGCTTCAGTTAGAAAGTTTCTTTTAAAGAAATGTAATTTTGTGTCTTAGCTTATGGTTGTGGTAACCATTCAAAATAAATTAATAACATTTATTTACACTAAGTATTAATAGGAACTGCTTTTGAATACTTTTTATAACATCCTATACATTCTTTATTATCTGTATGATTGCTTGATTACTGTGTCTCAGCTCCTCTAGTCAGTTAAGTGCCATGGAAGCATAAATGTCTTACACTCACAATTGATCCCCAGTGCCCAGTTCTAAGCAGCTGAATAAAATACTGAATGCCGCAGTTTTCCAAGATGGTGGCATGAGAGGTGAGACAGAGAGCTCCTCCCAAAATCACAAACAGTACAAAAATATAGTTAATAAATAAACTAACCTGCAGACAGCAACAAGAAGGCTGAACCAGACTGCATACAGACCTCACGAACAGAGCAGACCTCAAGAAACAGGGAAATGTATGAAAGCCTTAATCCGGCGGGACCCAAGCCCTTCCCCCACCCCAGCTCACTGGCTGGAGGAAGAGAAATGGAGCGCGGGAGCGGGTGAAAGTCTGGGACTACTAGACACCTACCCCTGGACATCTGCTTTGTGAGCAGAATCCTATAGTGTGTGGTGCTCTGGATGTTGGGGAGCTCGGACAGGCGGAGTGCTTGAGAAAATTGACATTCCGGCCATTTGTGGAGGAGAGGATCCACACCAGGCCACTCTGTGTCAGAGGAAAGGCAGGGAGTCTGAGAGACTTCCTTGCAGCAAGAGGGCTGCTGAAGGGGCGGGGTTTGCACGGAGCTTGCTGTAAGGGAGAAGGGAGAGCTGGACAAGGTAGTCTGGGCGCGCTCTGCCCAGCTGGTTGGGAACTTAGAGGAGCTTCAGGTGCTCCATCCCCTTGCCTACTCAGACCCGAGGCCCCCCCACTGTAACACACAGCCTGCCAAGCCTTCCTACTGGTCTGCAGGCACCTGCTCGCGAACCCGCAGTCACTGCAGAGGCGCCAGGCCAGCCAGAGGGAGGCCCCGCCTACAAAGGCTGAGACGCAAAGCACAGAAGTTTACCGTGTGTGCTTGGCCCACTGCCTCTGACACTTGAGACAGGCACTGCAGACAGGAAGCAGGAACAGATCTTTCCTCCCCCCAGGCACCAGCTCCGCTCCTGTACGACCCCCAACCTCACTCTAGGGGCTGAGCAGCTCCAGAAAACTGGAGTTTCTGCACACTAGTGGGCACCACACTGAAAAATGAAACGTCAAAAGAATATGGTTCAGACAAAAATCTCACAAACCCCAGAAAGAGGGCCAAATGAAACCAAACTCAACCATCTTCCTGAAAGAGGGTTCAAAATAAAAAGTATAAACATGCTTATGGAGGTACAGAAAAATATTGAAGACCTCAGGTACGAATTTAGGATGGAGATTCAATCATTAAGAAATACCATATTTGAAAAAAAACTTCCATTGGAGGGATTTAAAAGTAGATTAGATGTAGTAGAAGAGATGGTAAATGGAATAGAAATTAGAGAAGAGGAATTCAAAGAAGCTGAGGCACAGAAAGAAAAAAGGATCTCTAAGAATGAAAGAATATTGAGAGAACTGTGTGACCAATCCAAACGGAACAATATTCGCGTTATAGGGGTACAGAAGAAGAAGAGAGAGAAAAAGGAATAGAAAATGTCATTGAAGAGGTGATTGCTGAAAACTTCCCCATTCTGGGGAAGGAGATAGTCTCTCAAGCCATGGAGGCACACAGACCTCCCAACACAAGGGACCCAAGGAAGACAACATCAAGACATATAATAATTAAATGGCAAAGATCAAGGATAAACACAGACTCTTAAAAGCAGCAAGAGAGAGAAAAAAGATCACACACAAAGAAAAATCCATCAGGCTATCATCAGACTTCTCAACAGAAACCTTACAGGCCAGAAGAGAGAGGCATGATATATTTAATGCGATGAAGCAGAAGGGCCGTGAACCAAGAATACTCTACCCAGCAAGGTTATTATTTAAATTTGAAGGAGGGATTAAACAATTTTCAGATAAGCAAAAGCTGAGAGAATTTACCTTCCACAAACCACCTTTACAGGGCATTTTGGAGGCACTCCTATCGATGGAAGTATTCCTAAGGCTAAACAGATGTCATCAAAGGAAAGACAAAGAGGACAGAATATGACTGATAACATACAAAAAATGGAGGAGGGAGAAAAAAGAGGGGAAAAAAAAAGAACCTTTAGGTTGTGTTTGTAATAGGATAGGAAGTAAGTTAAATTAGACAGTTAGATAGTAAGGGAATTACCCTTGAACCTTTGGTAACAACAAATCTAAAGCCTGCAATGGCAATAACTACATATCTATCGATAATCACCCTAAATGTAAATGGTCTGAATGCACCAATCAAAAGATACAGAGTTACTGAATGGATTAAAAAACAAGACCCATCTATATGCTGCCTACAAGAGACTCACTTCAAACCCAAAGATATACACAGACTGAAAGCAAAGGGATGCAAAAAGATATTTCATGCAACTAATAGGGAGAAAAAAGCAGGAGTTGCAGTACTTGTATCAGACAAAATAGACTTCAAAACAAAAAAGTAACAAGAGACAAAGAAGGACACTACATAATGGTAAAGGGGTCAGTCCAACAGGAGGATATAACTATTATTAACATCTATGCACCCAACACAGGAGCACCTACATATGTGAAACAAATACTAACAGAATGAAAGGGGGAAATAGAATGCAATGCATTCATTTTAGGAGACTTCAACACACCACTCACTCCAAAGGAGAGATCAATCAGATAGAAAATAAGTAAAGAGACAGAGGCACTGAACAACCTATTAGAACAGATGTACCTAAAGGACATCTACAGAACACTCCATCCAAAAGCAACAGGATACACATTCTTCTCAAGTGCAGATGGAACATTTTCAAGAATAGATCATATATTAGGCCACAAAAAGAACCTCAGTTAATTCAAAAAGATTGAAATTGTACCAATCAGCTTCTCAGATCACAAAGGTATGAAACTAGAAATAAATTACACAAAGAAAACAAAAAAGCCCACAAGCATATGGAGGCTTAATAACATGCTCCTAAATAATCAATGGATCAATGACCAAATAAAAACATAGATCAAGCAATATATAGAGACAAATGGCAACAATAATTTAACACTACAAAATCTGTGGACTGCAGGGAAGGCTGTGCTAAGAGGGAAATATATTGCAATACAGGCCTACCTCAGGAAAGAACAATCCCAAAAGAACAGTCTAAAGTCACAATTAATGAAACTAGAAAAGGAAGAACAAATGAGGCCCAAAGTCAGTAGAAGGACGGACATAATAAAGATTAAAGCAGAAATAAATAAAATTGAGAAGAATAAAACAATGGAAAGAATCAATGAAAGGAGATGCTTCTTTGAGAAAATAAACAAAATAGATAAACCCCTAGCTAGCCTTATCAATAAAAAAAGAGAGTCTACACAGATAAACAGAATCAAAAATGAAAAAGGAAAAATCATTACGGATACCACGGAAATACAAACAATTCTGAGAGAATACTATGAAAAATTACATGCTAACCAACTGGATAACCTAGAAGAAATGCAAAACTTTCTAGAAAAATATAACCTGCCAAGGCTGACCCAGGAAGAAACAGAAAATCTGAATAGACCAATTACCAACAAAGAAATTGAATTGGTAATCAAAAAACTACCTAAGAACAAAACGCCTGGATCAGATAGTTTCACTACTGAACTTTATCAAACATTTAGTGAAGACCTAATATGCATCCTCATTTAAGTTTTCCAAAAAGTACAAGAGGACGGAATACTTCCAAACTGATTCTATGACGCCGACATCATTCTAATAATAAAACCAGGCAAAGACACCACCAAAAAAGAAAATTAAAGACCAATATCCCTGATGAACATAGATGCAAAAATACTCAACAAAATATTAGCAAACCGAATTCAAAAATCCATCAAAAAGATCATCCATCATGATCAAGTGGGATTCATCCCAGGGATGCAAGGATGGTACAACATTCAAAAATCCATCAACATAATCCACTACATCAACAAAAAGAAGAACAAAAACCACATGATCATCTCCATAGATGCTGAAAAAGCATTCAACAAAATTCAACATCCATTCATGATAAAAACTCTCAAGAAAATGGGTATTGAGGGCAAGTACCTCAACATAATAAAGGCCATATATGACAGACCCACAGCCAACATAATACTTAACAGCGAGAAGCTGAAAGCTTTTCCTTTAAGATTGGGAACAAGACAAGGATGCCCACTCTCTCCACTTTTATTCAACATAGTACTGGAGGTCCTAGCCACAGTAATCAGAGAACACAAAGAAATAAAAGGCCTCAAGATCGGCAAGGAAGAACTCAAACTGTCCTTGTTTGTAGATGATATGATATTGTACATAAAAAACCCTAAAGAATTCACTCCTAAACTATTAGATCTAATATCTGAATTCAGCAAAGTTGCAGGATACAAAATTAATAAACAGAAATCTGTTGCATTCCTATACACTAATGATGAACTAGCAGAAAGAGAAATCAGGAAAACAATTCCATTCACAATTGCATCAAAAAGAATAAAATACCTAGGAATAAACCTAAACAAGGAAGTGAAAGACCTATACCCTGAAAACTACAAGACACTATTAAGAGAAATTAAAGAGGACACTAATAAATGGAAATTCATCCCATGCTCCTGGCTAGGAAGAACTAATATTGTCAAAATGGCCATCCTGCCTAAAGCAATCTACAGCTTCAATGCAATCCCTATTAAAATAAAAAACAGCATTCTTCAGTGAACTAGAGCAAATAGTTCTAAAATTCATATGGAACAACAAAGGCCACAAATAGCCAAAGCAATCCTGAGAAGGAAGAATAAAGCATGGGGGATTATGCTCCCTGACTTCAACGTCTACTACAAAGCTACCTTAATCAAGACAATTTGGTACTGGCACAAGAACAGACCCATAGACTAGTGGAACAGAATAGAGAGCCCAGATATAAACCCAAGCATATATGGTCAATTAATATATGATAAAGGAGCCATGGATATACAGTGGGGAAATGACAGCCTCTTCAACAGCTGGTGTTGGCAAAACTGGACAGCTACATGTAAGAGAATGAAACTGGATTACTGTCTAACCCCATACACAAAAGTAAACTCAAAATGGATCAAAGACATGAATGTAAGTCATGAAACCATAAAACTCTTAGAAAAAAACATAGGCAAAAATCTCTTGGACATAAACATGAGCAACTTCTTCATGAACATGTCTCCCCAGGCAAGGGAACCAAAAGCAAAAATGAACGAATGGGACTATATCAAACTAAAAAGCTTCTGTACAGCAAGGGATACCATTAGTAGAAAAAGATATCCTACAGTATGGGAGAATATATTCATAAATGACATATCTGATAAGGGGTTGACATACAAATTATATAAAGAGCTCACGCACCTCAACAAACAAAAAGCAAATAAGCCAATTAAAAAATGGGCAGAGGAGCTAAACAGACACTTCTCCAAAAAAGAAATTCAGATGGCCAACAGGCACATGAAAAGATGCCCCACATTGCTAATCATCAGAGAAATGCAAATTTAAACCACAATGAGATATCAACTCACACCAGTAAGGATGGCAGCCATCCAAAAGGCAAACAACACAAATGTTGGCGAGGATGTGGAGAAAGGGGAACCCTCCTACATTGCTGGTGGGAATGTAAATTAGTACAACCATTGTGGAAAGCAGTATGGATGTTCCTCAAAAAACTAAAAATAGAAATACCATTTGACCCAGGAATTCACTTCTAGGAATTTACCCTAAGAATGCAGCAGCCCAGTTTGAAAAAGACATATGCACCCCTATGTTTATTGCAGCATTATTTACAATAGCCAAGAAATGGAAGCAACCTAAGTGTCCATCAGTAGATGAATGGATAAAGAAGAGGTGGTATATATACACAATGGAATATTATTCAGTCATAAGAAGAAAACAAATTCTACCATTTGCAATAACATGGATGGATCTAGAGGGTATTATACTCAGTGAAATAAGCCAGGCGGAGAAAGACAAGTACTAAATGATTTCACTCATATGTGGAGTATAAGAACAAAGAAAAAACTGAAGGAAGAATATAGCAGCAGATTCACAGAACCCAAGAATGGACTAACAGTTACCAAAGGGAAAGGGACTGGGGAGGACGGGTGGGAAGCGAGGGGTAAGGGGGAAAAAGGGCTCTTACAGTTAGCACACATAATGGAGTGGGGGTGGGGGTGGGGTAGGGGAATAGGGGGAAGGCAGTATAACACAGAGAAGATAAGTAGTCATTCTATAACATCCTTCTACACTGATGGACAGTGACTGCAAAGGGGGTATGTGGTGGGGGCTTGATAAAAGGGGGAATCTAGTAACCATAATGTTGCTCATGTAATTGTATTTAATAATAGAAAAAAAATAGTGACTGCCTACATGAAGGCTAGCATATCAAATTGCATGCTCATTTCCACAATATAAAATAGCTTTCTATCCCTAATTTATAGGAGGAGATCTTAAGTTGGAAAGGTTAAGTGCCTTGATAAAGATCACAGAAGAAAAAAGTATCAGGACTGGAATCTAAGCCTTGGTCTTCTTCCAACACAACATACTGCACACAAAGTGAAAGAAGTAGCAATGCCATGGCATGAAAAAAAAGAAATAATTTCCTGCTTTTAAGGCAAGGACCATTATTCACAAAGTTATACCAGAAATTGTTTTTATACAATCAACATACATGCTAAAAAATAATTATGGCCACACAGAGTGTTTTTTCCTTTGCTGTGTAGATTTTACTGTGACAAGAATGTCTGACAGAGAGAAAGGAAATCTATTAACTGAGATCTTCATCCTACTTTTTTTCTATCAATACATAGCAATTACCCTTAAATTTCCAAAGATGCAACACCTACCTGTACAGCAATATAAAAAAAATTAACTAAGAATGCTCATTCTTAAGCAACTCCTTATTCAGTACCTACCATATATTGTACATAATGTTCACACTGCAAATATAGAAGAGAATACAACAATGAGCCTCTTCTCATAGAGAGTCTACATGAATCCTAGTAAACCTACTTTGTTTCTACTGTTCCTGCATATATTTTTTCAATTTCTACAGAGAGAACCTAACTCTTCTTCGGTATTTCCAGATCAAGGTGGAAGTTATTTTTAGTCACTGAAACTGAATTAAAGTAAAGCAATTTGGAAGTTTAATGAAATTAAAGTACTTATAAGTAAAACATTTTGTGTTACCCCACATCAATGAAGGAAATGATTATTTTTGCCCATTCTTATCTCTTGGCACAAATAGCTAATATTATGCTGTCACACATACTTTGGGAGTGGGGACATTCACTAAAATGGTAGTCATCCCATACCATGGAAGCAAAAAATATGAGTTCTGAACATTGCCCAGGCATTATTAGCATTGATCAAGCTTTGGACATCAGGTGGCCACCTACATTTAGGACTTGGACTGAATGAAAAGAGTAGATGCTGGTTAAAGAAGGGAGTTTTTCTTAGTCATGGTTCAGAATTTGGCTGTTAACATACAGCATGTTAATGAGTCATCCAACAGAATCAGACTGAAGACTGTTAGGTACTCTTCCAAACTTTACAGAAACAAAGGATCATCCCATAAATGTTATCATCAGACCATTATTTATGTTTAAGATACATAATACTCAAGAATACTCTGAATCTTTATAGGAACTATACAGACAGCATTAAATGATAATTATATTGAGAAATAGAATTTCTGCTTCCTTTCTCCTAATCTTTCTTTATATCAAGAAGAAAGTTTCAGTTTGGTGGTAATATGTCTTTAACAACCCACAAACATCTTCTCACTTCCCCTTAATAGAAAGTGGGCCTTGATTTGCTGACTTTTGTGAGCCGACAGTTTCTAGCTCAAATAATAGTGTTTACACTGGTGGTTCACAAACGCTTTAGTCTTGGGGTTCCTTTACATGATTAAAAATTTTTCAGGATCTGAAAGAGTTTATATTTGTGTATATTTATACTTAATACTATTAATTAAAACTGAGAAAACTTTAAAATTTTTATGAATTTAAAATAATAAATCCATTGCATGTTAAATAGTTAATGAAAAATACATTGTCAAGAAGAAGACAAAAGAAAGTGAAGAACTGGCACTGATTTAGATTTTTTAAAATCCTTTTAATATCTGCCTTAAACAGAACAAGATAGGATATAGAGACAGAAAACAGCTAGATTTTCCTATTTGCTTCTGTGTTCAGTCATTTGCAATTGTGTTGTTTGATTGGAGGATATAAAAAGAAATCCATGTTCACGTAGATAGGAACTTGGAAAGAGAAGGAGCATCTTAGTAGCTTTTTCAAATACTAGTGTTTACTCTTTTTTGATTCTATACCAAAAATCAACAAGAGTTATTTTCCTAACAGACGCAATATGGAATTTGAAGCTGTATCAATGAACTTCTTGTAACCAATATACTTGTAAGAGAATGTATTATTTTGAAAATAATTTTGATCTAGCAGATCCCCTGAAGGGGTCTCAATCCTCCCACCTCTCAGGTTCCTTAGACCATATGCCTAGAACAACTGGTTACATTTTACTTTTCAGGTTTTTAAAGCCAAGGGATGTTGGTTTTCCCTTCATAAGTTAATAAATAGATTTGTTTAAAAGGAAACTTTTGGTAAATAAATACATTTAAAGAAATACATGAAAAAAAGATGGTAGGGAGTTACAGGAAAAAAGTGTGAATGTTTGGAAAACAGTAACTAATGCATTCCTGCAAATGTATCCTCTACTCTATATAACACAGGAGCAAACTACCTAGACAGTGCTCCCTCAGATATTTTCTTGGCTGGCTCTTCTAATGGTGAGCTCTTGACTCTGTATGTCAGCTCTTAAGAGAAGTGGTCTCAACTAGTCCTCTTAAAAAGGGCTTATTACAGATATTTCCAAAACAGTCTTATAATATGGCTGGAATATTTTAATATGCTCAATGCAATAAAACAGTTTTACTTCAGTAACAAAAGAATGTATCAAATGGAGGCTACTGATAACAATAACAAGTATCACTAATTGAATCTTTTACTTGATAAGACATTAAGAGTAGCAGAAAATAAATGACAATCATTTATTTATTTTTTGTAACCAGGCACTTACAACATAATGACCTGGTTTATTTAATCAAAGGGTTGAACACTGGTCAGGACTTAAGACATCTTGGGAAAGAACTCAAAGAAGGCAAAAAGTGGATTGTACAATCATAGATTATCATTAGACCCAATGAGAAACTAGATATATCACTTTACCCTTCTGAGGCAGTTTCCTCATATGTAAAGTGAAAGGTGTTACTTTAATGATCAGATCTGCTCCAAATCTGAAATTTAAATAACTCCAAAATTTAGCATTCTGTAGTAAGAACTGGCTCAAAAAACTATTCATTTTGTAAATTTAAAATTTTGCACAACTTAGAATTATTTATAGATGAATTCATTTTAGAAAGTTTTGTGTGTGAAATATAAAATTTATCCATTTACTAATTCAAATATTTGTAAATTTAAAGTCACATATACTTAGAGTTTTGTTAAGATATTAAGCATTTGCTTCAATATTAAAACTGGAGTATATAATAAGGACAATAATAAGAAACTGCTGGTAAGGAGAAATTTTCTTCTTCCAAACTTTATAAAGTAAAATGCATGCAATGTTTCTTCTGAGCTATTAATCCATTCAAATACCGATTCCTGGTAAGTGATGTACAACGAACTCTAGGACTTACCAATGCTACTAAATAAGAACCCTGACTTTAAGAAGTTTGCATTCTGATAGGCAAAAATGACAAAGTACACAACAGTCTATAGAGCAGAAAAGAGAAGCATTACAAGATAGCGTGGTCGAATACAAGATTACTTCCTCTTCAGGGAAAGTGCCATTTGAGGCAAAGAGATTTGGAGGTGGGATGCTAATTTGTAATTTATAAATGAAAGGGAGCAACTATTTGGTGGTTTAAATTTTCCCAAAGGTACCACAGGCTTTTAAGACGGTCATCTTCACAGTCTCATTCAGGAAGGCACCCCTGACACTGGGGACGGGTAAGAGGTAACCCTGGGTCACAGCAATCTTCCTAGCTTGGTCACCAGGCTGCCCATGTCAGGCCTGTTTGGGGGAGGCTCAAGGAGGCTTTGCCTCACCTGACCGTCCTGACGACGAAATACACCAGCACCGCGCCGCTCACCACCATCAACACTGTCAGGGCCCGCTGGGTCATGGGCTTGTCGCCGGGGTTGGGGCTCACAGCGAGGCCGCCACCCACAGAGCCTTCTTCCCCTGCTTTCCCTGCTAGGTCGTCCGCCGCAAGCCCCGCCCCGGGGCTGCTGCCATTGCCGCCCTCAGAGCCCCTTGGCCCCGCGGCGTCAGCCGGAGCGCGGCCCGGGGACCGGGCAGCGGTGGGCCCCGGCGGCAGGGGCGGCAGGGTCCGCGGCCCATGGTCCGGCGCGGCCTCGGCCGCGGGCAGCAGCACGGCCAGGGGCCCTCTCAGGAGCAGCTGCAGGAGGGCCAGGGCCAGCAAGCGGCTGAGGCAGCCGCTGCCGTGCGAGGACCTCATCGTCCCCGGACCGCCCTCTCACCACGCGGGAGCTGCCGGCCCCGCAGCCCTGGCTCCAAAAGGCACCATGGGCGCAGGGGAGAACGAGGAAAAGGAGACCAAATACCAGGCTGAGGCCCGGCGCAGCAGGTGTAGGAGGCAGCAGCGACGATCCCGGCCTTGAGAACCGGAAATTCGTACATCTCAGCAGCCACTGCTACTACAGACGCTTTCGGTTGCTAACACGTAGGGTCAGGCGCATTCAGTGACGTCAGGCACACGCGGCCGTCTGCGCATGCGCCCTGCCAAGTAAGGAGGAAATCGGCTCGGTCACTAGTAAGGAAGTGAGCAGAAAAGGGTCGTGTGAAGTGTGCAGCAACTGACGAAGCTATGACAGATTGGAAGTCCATAATTTGAATTATTTGGTGCAGAACTTAAGAAACACAGCTAATCATTGATAAGACGAGCTTGGCATTTCCCTCAGCTCAGGTACAAAGTTTAGACTTTATTCTTCTTGACTTTAGGTCCCTGACCTCTATTTCCTTAGAACATTTAAATTAGAAAACTTGTAATTGTAAATTCATTCTCTGCCCTTTTGAGCTATAAATCTTTCTAAAAGCTCTTTCCAGTTTTACAAACCAGGACTGTCTTTCTTAAGGACGTGGGAGCTATCCTTTTGAAATACAGTCAAGAAAGAAGATAGCACTCGTATCTCCCAGTCTCTGTGGAACAGTTGGGAGCCTAACTTAGGCAGCCATTCTATTCCAAGTTGAAAAACTACCTCCTGTCACGAAGCTAAGAGAAAAAGTTAACTTTTCCTTTGGTTAAGTCCAGTTAGTAAACAGAGGTGGCCTGTGGTGATCCCTGCTCGAGCTCTAAATCACTCCAGCATTGTCTTTCTGGGACGTTGAGCTCAGAGTTCTGGCCTCTCTCCTCCACTGAGATAATCTTTTGAATAAAGTATTCCTTACCTTTTTAACTAACATCAGTAAAATGAAACTTTGATTTGAGCAGATACTAAAATACACCTGGCCAGAAACCCAAGTTAATATTTGTCCTTTAAAAAAAGTATTCATTCAACACATTGCTTAGAGTTTCTACCCCTAGTTTAGCATTGTGTAGACAAATAGGATTAGGTAGTAGACAAACAAAATGTGATCTTCCCTCCTATACCATTTAGGTTCAAATGGAGGTAAAACAATAATTGCACTAATTCTGAATTCTGAAGTGTCTGTTCAAATAACAAGTACAGTGTCAACAGTAAAAAAATTTGTAACAAACTAGTGTATGTAAGGTGTACAGATTAATGTCTTAGCTGCTTGAGAGGAGCAGTAATGCAGTTGCTCCTGCCTTGTAGAACTTAAGGCACTAGGCATCTTAATGCTGGGCTCCAGTGAGAAGGAGACCATTGGTGATACACCTTTATTTATCTTCCAAACTTACAATTATCAGTCATAAGGCGGCTCTTTGGATTTCCTGTCTCCCTTATATAAAACCTTATTCAGAGCTGTAGTGGAAGAGGGTTGATATTTAATGCTACTCCCTCCACCCCTTGAAGAACCAATACAATACATCAATAAAAAGATCATCATCTTTCCTTCCTTACAATATGTCATTTTACCATTGTGTTCCTCATCTTGTTTAATGGCATTATTCTTCTAGGTGCTCAGGCATAAAATCTTGAAGTTCCTCTTTACCCTTGGTTTCCCCATGTGCAGCAGTCCTTTCCAGTAACTGGAACATGCAAAGTGCTAAATAATTCTGAAATAGCAGAGTCAAATAATGGCTCCAAATGAGAGCATATCGTGTTCTAATGTTTCTCCATATATGTTTCTCAGCCATGTGAATCAGAATCAGAAGTAGGATTTGTTAAAAATGCAGGTCCTAAATCACTGTTTCAGAAATTCTGAGTCAGAATTTTGGGGAGTGGGGATAAGGAGTAGGTATGTGTTTTTATTAAACTGTCAGAATGATTTTCATTTACACTGAAGTTTAAGAATCTTTCCCTCACCACATGCATTCAGATGTCACATCTTCTTCACGTCCCTAACATCTTTTTCATTAATCAACTCTTTTCTGTTCCCTGCTGCTGACAAGGAATCATTTTTGTATTTCTAGGGCTATACAGTAGCCTGCTTTATTTCCAGCCTCAATTAAACTCTATGTATTACTGCCAGAGGTACACTTTCAAGTTCAGATCTGTCTTAATATAACAAATAAGCATAACACAAATAAATCTTTTCCCCCAGAGATTCTCAGTCTGCAACAATAAAAAACAACACCTGCAAATTAATGGGTTCTTTGCAGAATGCCATTTTATTTGTAAAGCATCATGAAACAGTGTTTTCAATTCCATCACAGGACCTAGGAGCAAGTTACTTGGGAGAAAATACTTTATTTTGCTTGTATAATATGAAATGACAATTTTGGGCACACATATATATTTATATGACAAGTTGTCAAGCTAAGTATAATTGGCATTTCTGAGTTTTTATTTTAATAATAATACTACTTATTCATATACTTGTTTTCAGTTGGCTTGCAAACAAATTGCGCCAAGCACTAGAGATTTAGAATCATATAACGGAGAAAAATTCTTAGAACAATAATTATATTCGTTTTCTTAAATTAATCTGTGTACTGGCAAAAACCCCACTATTATCCTAAATAATCAGGGAACACAGCAGCTGAAAGAGCAACAGTCTTCCAGGAATATATAGTTAAAAACCTGCTGAGTTAAATCTAAAACCCTGTCTATGTTGAGTAATAATTTTGAATATTAATTCAGCCTCTCTTATGTACCAAATATCATGTTACCAAATGTTAAATAATTATCTTTGTTTAATCCACATACATATACATACACAAAACCATTACTCCTATTTTACAATTAAGGAAACTGAGATACAGAGTAACCAATTTGGCAAAAATCCACATGAGTAAAAACAATGAAGCTGGGCAGTGAATCTAGGCAAACAGCAGCAGAGATGGGCTATGCTCTGCAGCATTTTATCTTTTCCTAATTAAGAGTTTCCATAGTTTGAGTCTACCTTACTGTCTCAGTCATCTATTGCTAAAATAATGCTGCATATCCAATAACCAAAAAGATAACACTGGTATGCAACAAATAAGCATTTATAATCTCACATGTCTTTGGTAAAGCTGGGATTAACTGACTTTAGCTGACCTTGTATAGGCTTAGTTCCAGGCCACAAGTTTAGTTGAGTTTTACTCTGCACATCTCATTCTTCTGGGATCAGACAGTTATTTGAGTCATGTTTTTCTGAAGTCGTAAGATCAGAACTTCCTGAGCCAGAATGGGTAAGTGGAAGGGGAATGGGGAATAGGCATAATGAGAAATGTGGAGCCATGTATGTCATTTTCTAAAAAAAAAAAAACCATGAGAACAATTGGTTACCCAAAAGCCTTACCTGATGCCCTTGACATGCATCTCATTGGAGAGAGATGTATCATCAGCTTCCAGGAATCTGGGAATTTTAATATTTAGATGGACATATTCTAGTCTCCAACCAAATTGTGTTTATTAGAAAGAGGAAAATTTATATTGATAGATATTTTATTTTCAGTTCAGAATAGAGAACAAAAGTCAAAATCCCCTTGGTTGTCCACTAAAGATGAGGGAAAGTAGGAGATTGGCTCAACTACAACGGTCATTCATAGTCACATCTAACAGAAGGAATCTCTTGTACTTTCAGTGACAGGAAACTTCCACATCAGGGGACTGTCTATTTTTAGTGTAAGAGGAAATAGAGTTCAATAGTACATAAAAGAGAATATGAACTTCCAGCAAAACCAGGAGGCCAAGAGAATGTATTTAATAACTAGAATATGAAGGCAGAATTAGAATGTCTAGAGAGACAACTAAAGAGCAACAGTTGAAGAGTAAGAAAGGAACAGTGCTGCTGGGGTAGGCACTGCATAAGCAAGTAGGACCATGAATAAATGTTAGGATTAAAGATCTAAAATAAAATGACTGTACAAATGAGCTGGGGTTCCTGAAGGAGAGAAACAAAGTGAACCCACATTTGCCCTGGATCTCTCCCTGGGTAAAATTTCCCAACTGCAGTACAGTGACCTGGAGTTCAGTAAAAATATGGAAGTCATTAAAGTGGCAGAGATCAGAGTTCTGGGCGTTTGAACCGGTTGGAATCTGAGGCAGGTCATTAAGAGAAGGAGTCTGTCTGTAAGAGTCATGAAGTTCACTGCAAGTTCTTGTCAGGAATCGAGCAGTACAACTCTATGCATAGGCACTCAAGGCTTATAAGTGAGTGGCTGTTACAGAGGTGAGAGCAGGACAGCGATATTAGATATTAAGTAGTACTGGGACTTCAGAATTTTGACTCCATCAACACCTCCTAACAACATGGGAATCATGTGGAATCGCTGCTTTGTGATAAAACCTATACCCAGAGAAAGTCCCACTATAACAAAGCTTAAAACCAAACCCTAGCAAGATTCTTGAGAAGACAGAGTTTGGAGATTAAATCTTGCCAATTTAGAGGAGTTGAGAAATAAAAACAATTTACTATGAAGTCTCAAGAACAGGGATATAAAAAGTTTCAAGAAAAATGAAAAGAACCCCATAAATTTATGGGGCAATAATACAGTTTAAAATATATGTATTGGAGCTCAAAAGAAAAATCAGGGTATAGTGAGGCAATAAAATATTTTTGAAAAATGATAGCTGAAAAACTCTGACTTACAATTCCAAGAAGATTAGAGAGCAGTAAACAAGATAAACACAGAGAAAACTACATTTAGGCATATCATAGTCACAAAGAGAGTCACAAACGGTGGAATCCAAAATAAAAAATCTTGAAAGGAGCCATAGAAAAAGATACATTGCATACAGAAGAACAACAATACAAATGAAGGCATACCTCTCATCTGAAAGTATGGAGACTAGAAGACAATACAGTAGCATTTTTAAGGTGCCAAAAGAAAAAAGCTATCAGTCTTGAATTCTATATCTAGTAAAATTATCTTCCAAAAATGAGTCAAAGTAATACTTTCAGGCAAATGAAAGCTGAGGAAACTCATTTCAAGCAGACTGCACTACAAAAAAATACTAATGATGTTTTTCAGGCTGAATGGAAATGGTATAAGATGGAATTTTTGATTTACAGGAAGGAGAGAATAGCTAGTAGAAATAGAAAATTGGTGTGTTAATACAAAAATTTCTTATCCTCTTCTAATTTTCTCAAAATAATTTAATGCTTTGCAAAATAATACAAGGCCATGTTTATGATGTATTTACAAATAAACATGGAAACAAGCATAAAGGTAAAGGACAAGGGAGGTGCAGTAAATGGAAATATACTCTTTCACATTTGCAAAATGTGACATGTGAAATGTGAAGTTTGAAATGTTAGGTGGGAATTTAGGAATATTTATAAATAGAATCATGGTGTCATAAGGCTATTACATTTGTGAAATAAGAGGTGGAAAATGTCAGGTGTGAAGCAGGCAGCTCAAAAGATTAGGAGTAAAAATTGAAGTCATACAATATTGATGCTAAACAGGCATTGTTACAATAATGAATAAGGAGGTATACTGTTAGACTTAAAGCAACTAAAGATTTAAAGACTAATAAGTAATGAAAAGAGGTGTATCTAAGAAAAAATAACTACAAATAAAAATACATCCTCAGGTATTTCTTATGCTAGTTCATGAAAATGGCATTTTTTCTAATAATAAAAGTGATGCACAGATATTATCAAAGTTGGAAATTTAGTGTTCTTTACAATAATTCTACCACCCTGAGAATTTCCTTTCCATATTCCAGTATTATGCATGTGCCTGTGTATATGTAGATAATTTTTGTTTATGTATTTAGAATAAGAGTATATATACTTTATATTCAATTTTATATTTCTATCACAAATATTTTTGTCTACAATATCTTTGCAAATATGAATTATCATTTATTCTATATATTTGCAATTAGAAAATTTCCCTTTAGCTGGAACACTGTTATTTAAAATACTCCTATGGTGTTATATTACTTAAGTATTTTCTGCCAGTGAATTATTTCTTAAGGGACTGTATGCCATTGACCTCATTTAGGATATTATGTATGCAGAGTATCTCTATCTTAAAGGTTGAAAAAGAAATTGTTGTGTCAGTTGGTTGAAAAGCAGAAGTTGATCGAGCCGAAGCCAGTACTAAACGGAGAATGGCTCTCATTGTCTGCAGCTGAGCACCCAATCCAGTGAGTAACAACTATAAGAAGTAAACCCAAGATAACTGCAGGAAAAAACACAGGAGAGTGATGTTTGAGAGCAGAGCCAGCATAGGGTGTAGGGGTATAGGGTGGTGATTTTGCCTCCTACTCAACTGCTGTCATCACTTGGGAGAAGGCAGGCCTTACATGGGAGGCTTACATTAATGAATATTTCATCCTATGCAGTAATTTAGTGTTCCTAAAAATGAGGGGTACTGTATTGGCAATGAACCTAAAAGGAGAACTCAGTATCAGGTTTGAAGGGAAATTGGAAGAAGATTAATATTTTGTGAGATAAGGCAGTTATGACTGGCTCCATATGTGCACTGCGCAATCTCTCTTAGCATGAGTGTCACCAAGTGGGTATACAAATTAAACTCAATGGGCAATGGATGTTTACTGAGGCACTGAAGAGTCATTGGGATCAAAGGGCCCTGGGGTTTATATTCTGTAACAGATATGCTTGCAACTGACTTCTACAGGGTCTCTTCCATGAATGTGGGTTTGGTGGTTGATAGTAGTAGGAGGTAGGGAAGAGAATGAAATTTATATTTTAAGTTGCTTTTTAAAGCTGAGCAGCAGGACAGGCAACTAGGAAAAGAACCAAATTCACCAACGCAATTGAGTATGTAAGTCTTTGTGGACAAATCCTGCCATTCTTTAAGCTGAGGCCAAATTTGGAATTTGTTAGAAGCACCATACTTGTGTTTTTAATTTCAGAAAGAGCATATGAAATGTGAATAATAATGACTATATTCTAAAATGGGTCATTAATTTGAAAGGATATACTTGATGCCATATAAGCATGAGAAATGCTCCCTAAAGATTAGTTGCCTCTATATTATAAAAACCTACTCTATTTAAAAAATATTTTTATTTGAACAAATAAATATTACATTAACATGGCTCAAAATTTTAAATGTGCAGAATTTTTATTGAAAAAATTTCTTCCATCCCTATTCACCAGATACACAGTTCCTCTCTCAAAGTCTAATCATGTTTTCATTTTCTTACACATCTATCTCAGATATTCATACTTAAGCAAGTTATATAAGAGTTTCCTTTTAACACAAATGAAGTAATAGTGTTCTTTGTTTATAGTCTGGTACTTTGCTTTTTGTTGTCATTTAAAAAAATACTGTGGACATCATTCCATGTCGGTACATCACGAGATTTGCGAAGTTGTTTATTCAGGACTGAATTATGATTTTAGTGGGCCCTATCCTTTTGCCTTCTTTGGCCTTTAGATAGATAGCCTAACACAAAAATTAATCCACATCATGTGAAACGTCTTAGAAACCAATCAGATTGTCTTGTGGCTTGGTCTCTCACAGGCTCATCAACTGTAAAATGTCTTTCTCTTTATCCTATCCTTCATGCCTGTCTTATGACAAGCTCATCGGTAGGGTTGTTATGTTAGCTGCTTTAGCAATTACATGGAACTCACAGCAGACTTTGCTCAGTATGGCTTCTCTCAGCGAGATATTTTCCCAACTACATTTATGTTTGTAGACCAGGGACTGAAACTAAACGAGGTCAGGAAGACTAGGTAAATGTATATATAATCAACTATAAAATGATGGTACTATCTCAAAGTAGAAGTTACTTTCTTTCAGTCAGTTTTTGTCTTACAAGAATAAAAGGCATAAGTTTTTTTTCCCAAATAGGCCAGAAATTAACATGCTTATGTAAAATCATTTCTCAATTGACAAATAAATAAAAATATAAACTAACAAACACTGTGCAGTCAGTACTGCTGACCGATTCAAATATGTTGTAAGCTATAGAGCTCATTAGCAGGTAATATAAAACTTTTGTGTAAGCCTTTCAAGGGCAGGAATTTGTAACTGCATTGGTATTTAACAGGGGTGCCTGCACATGGTTGGCATTCAATAAATATTGGTTAATTTACAGAATGAATAAGAAAGTAAGATTTCTAATTTTGAATAATATTCATAATATTTTATTCATCTACCACAACTCTCTGAAGAATAAAAAGTTGAAAAGATATAATGCAAATTATTCAGGTTAATCAAATAACATTATTTAAAAGAAAAAATTAGCATTAAATACATTTTCAGATGTTTGTATATTTTTTGATATATTCAAATATTTCTTGATATACACAAATATTTCTGTATATTTCTATAACAGAACATAGAAGTAAATGTAATCCCATAATTTGTAGAAAAGAAAAATGTCTAGAGAGATTGTATAATTTTTCTAGTGGACAAAAGCCTACTGAAAGGCAGGTCTGAATTCAAATATCCTGGTTTTTAAAATTGGGCCCTTTTGCACTACATATTTTCTAATCTGTCACTAGTACTATGTCTCAGCAAACATTTAGAAGATATGAGTTTATTCCTTGACATCCATAAGGGGCTTAGATATTTTAAAAAATTGAAACTATTGTTAGGAAGAAAAAAGTTTAAAAATTCAATTAACTGCTTTTTATTATTCTAAGTGGAGTTAATGTAACTCTACAATATATGTAAAAAACTTTGATTCTATGAGCTTAACACCATTAAAAATCATTTAAGCCATAATGAAATTTTTAATTGTGGTTTGAAAGCCACTTTTGGCATGGTTAATTAAAATAGTGAGTGATTCTTCCTGTTTCATTAAGTAAACCCAATTTTAAAGTTGAAAGTGATGTTCCATATCCAAAACATTCATCTCAAAGGATGACAAGGATCATAGGGAAAATATGTAAATTTGCTATTTAAAAGAATTAAGAGTTTTCTTTCAAAAATTTAGTATCAAATGTTTTTTCTATTTAAATGTTTTTCTGCAATTCTAGAAATATTCAGGCTTCTACACTCATTATCACCCCCTGCAGTCAGCACTGACATACCAGAAGGGGAATCCAGGTTGGTCATCGAAGTATTTCCTTCCCACAAACACTGTTGCAAGCTTCTAATTTTATTTTATAGAAAGGCTACAGTAAAATAAAACTATAACAGTGGCCTACCTGTAACCTCAGGGATGTCCCAGAATGTATATACATCTACTGGGTGAGCCCTAATGGTAGAAGGGGAAGAAATTAGCCTGTACCTAAAACTTTAAATGGAATCCAGTGGTCCATACACATACCGTGGCACATCAAATGAATAATCACAAGCCATAAACTTTTGATGCAGTTCAGATATTTACCCAGTGTCAATCTCCTGCTTATGCACTCTACCTCCTGCTTATTCACTCACTTCTTGGCATGCTTTTTGGTTTTGTTTTACTTATGTTGTTACTGAAGACACTTAACCCTCCACTTAGCCTGCATCCTGGCCTAGTACACTGCAACGTCAAGAAAGGGCTTTGAAAAATTTTAGAATGTACATAGAAATATAAATAAAATTTTTTATATATCTTATTGAGTCTGTGTGAGAGAACAACCCTAAATTAGGTAAAGGGTATTAAGGGAAATAGAAACTGGAAATTCCAGTATTCAGTATCTGTACTGTTCCTGTGTATTGTTACAACATCTTTGTTCAACATAAATCACTGGAAGTACTAAAAATATAGCAGTTCTAAAAACATATGGAGTATTCTGTCATGTGAAAATTATGTATTCTTTCACAAGAAAAGGAAAAAAAGACAGAAAGGTAAATCCATGCTTTAAAAGATTGCTGACTAGTGTGAAGTCAATACTAATACAGCAGAGGGAAAGGAAAACAAGTATCTAAGAATGATGTGAGTCACAAGATACTTCTTTAAATATTATTTTGCTTGTCACCAGGGGAAGAATACTTTCCATTATAAGAATGTACCAATCAAAGCTTATTGATGAGAACTTTTAAAATGGATTTTATGTTTTACTGTGATTCATTCACTCCTTCATTTTTCATCCTTTCAATTTGTCAAGCCTACCTAAGCACTACATGGACCTTTCCAGTACCCTTCCCTTGCGAGCTGTTTCTCACAGTCCCATGGTCATCGAGCAGTCTGACTCCACTTTTTGGCCATGTCTGGCAAATTCTAGGTAGGCACCTGACCATTCAGAATCCATTACAATTGATTTAAGACCTGACACTTGACCTGGGAATATTCATACCCGGGAAAGTTTACTGAATGGCTAAAAAGTAAAATCTCAGCCAAGTTTTCTGCCATGTGGGCTAGCATACAGCCAAAGGTGATGTGAATACTGAAACAAAGTGACTTGATAGGAAGAAAGAAAGAAACACAGAGGAGGAATGAAAAGTGAGTGTATGTTTGTTTGCTTTTATTTGCTTTGCTGTTTTGTTGTTTTTAACAAGAAACAACATTTTAGCTTCCAATTCTGGAATTATCCAAGTCCTAGCTTCTTTCATACTACTGTATTTTCTGATATTGTGCTCTTATGTTTTCCCTTTTCTTATTTTCTTGCATTCATTTGCTGTCCTTTACTTCTAAAATAACCCCAATTAATATTAGTGCTAAAGATGAGCTATTGTGTTAGACACTGATATTTTAAATGAGATATAATCTCAACTTTTAGGCACCCAAAGTCAGATGAAGATACTAATGTATTAGCATAGATTAAGTAAAATTAAAATAGTAATGAATTTCTAGAAAAGAGTTAGGAGATACTGTAAGAATACAGATGGGAGCTATGCTTTTGTGCAACATTGGGTTTAAATTTTACAAATACTAATTTAAAATAAATACCCTTTGATAAACAAAATGAATTTTTTTGATCTCTTCATCCAGATGACTAAATAACATTTAAAACTATTCCATGTAATATAATCTGAACTAGTTAATTTCAACTGTATTACTACTGGGTTCATTGGACTCAAATTGGGATATGTAATTTCTCTGCCAGGCTTTGTGAAGAAAAATAGTAAAAACAACATATGGAATTATATATGATAAGGGTAGAAAATCACCAATGCTAAAATAAAAATAAAAATAAAAGCAATATTGTTACTGCAAAAATAATTTATTTATTAAATCAGTATAGATTTCTTAAACAACTCCGCCATACAAGTAAAACAAGAATGCCTAGTTGTGTAGAACATTTCTGTATTATATATTGACAGATCAGGATATTCTTAAATCATTTTATGCAAAACTATTGCTCTCACAGAGTACTTCGACCAAATTGGGACAGTGTAATTTTGAATGACATTTTACTGTTTGTAAAATTCTCTGCTCTTAAGAGTTTAAATTGAAAGATCAGTTGTTTAAATGAAATTCATACAAGAATGCCCATGAGATTAAATGCAGCTTCAAGTTAAGCTAGGGTTTCAAAATATTTGAATTTGAGAAAGCTACTGAGCTTTTTTTTTTAAAGCAGTATGGGTTGAAGGATCTTTGTACAACATAGTGACGAAAAGTTATTCCAGAAACACTATATTATTGAAGAATGGTAATGAGGGAAGAAATAGTTTGGTCTGGGAGATTTAATCTCATTCTGGAAAATAATCATGCAGATTTATACTTCGAAATAACAGACATTAAATGTCTGCAAACTGCAGATTCTTGGCCTGTTCAAATTAAAGTAGGTATTAGATATCCATCTGATGTCACTAGAGAATAGTATTTTGTTAAAGAGGCATATCTAATGAATACATGAGAATATTAGAACTTATATTTTAGATCACTCTGTGTTGAAATCAACATATGAAGAGAACTGTTCATCAGAAAAGGATATAAGATATGGTGAAAAAAACATTAACTGATTTCAATTTTTTTAATGTTTAGTTTAAAAACCAAGCTTTTAAAGGACTAGCAGAAATATTAGTTTAAGAAATATCCATAGTGCATGAAGGTTTTATATTTCTCTGATGATTTAAAAAATCCTTTTCCATACTAACATGGAAAAAAAATCTGGAGCAGACATTGGGGCATTCGTCTTCTTGGGAGCTCAACAGCTAGGGAACATCTAGGGAGCCCCAAGCCACCCCATTTCCCCTTGCACCTGTGGGTCTTTCAGACTCAGGGAACATCCATTCTCCCCATCTCCATCCCCTAATATATTCAGGAAAAGAAAGAATTTGATTTTAGAAGTAACATCACTGAAAGCTGGGAGGGGACACTAGGGAGTTAAAGAACCAGAGGTTTCATTTTGAGACCCTCCTCTCCTCCCAGTATTCATTGTGTTAATCCTGATGTAGTCTTCCCTTTTACTGCTCTACAATGAGCACACCATCTTTAATTTTTCTCAGAGCCTATTCCTCCTTTAGAATCCAATTTAAACATTCTTCCTTTAGCGTATCTTCCCTAATTAGTCTTTAGCCAACTTTTGTCTCTTGCTCAACTTTTATCAATTGAATTCTGCAAATTGGTAAATATGAGCATATACTTTCTGTATCCTACGTAGTGTACGTAGGCCATCTACATTTCTGAAAATTAATCAAGTGATGTTTAAAGTCTAATGTTTTATTTAAGTTTCTATCATTGAAATGGCTCTAACAGAAAAGCATAGATTTGGTGAAAGCATCCTATTAGGATAAATTACACCCTTTTTTCTTTTCTTTTGTTCCTATTTTTTTTCTTTTTGATTTTCAGAGTAGAGAATCTTGATAGCTCTTTCTGGTTGTGATGGGAGTAGGAGATATCGAGGAAACTCAAACACCCAAATTATATAGTTCTATAATACCTCCAATCTAATATATTTCTAAAAAATGTTTTAACCTGCAAAAAAGTAAATTAATTATTTTAGAGCAACTGCTTTTGAATGTCAAGCAGATATATTTAAGAAAAATATTTCATTTAATTGAATCTAAGGGACAGATTTCCATGAAAACAAAAGCACAATGAATTGCAGTAGAATTCTGCTCTGAGGTTAGCATGTTTGCCTTTCCAAAAGCAGTGTAACAAGAGTGGTGGATGCATTTAGGAAATGGTAAATAGGAGCCAAAAAGGGGGATATGGAGGCTTAAGTACCCTGTGTTCTAAGGATAGCTATGAACAAAGGGAGACCAAACATCCCTTGGGGTTGATTTAGAGGATATTATCACTTCTACTGTTGACTCAAAGATGTCCTTGAGGAGAAAGGTGGAGAAAGAGACTTTATAGAGGATGGTTGAAGAGAAAGAGCAGGAAAAAAGAAAAGAAACATTTCAAGTTTCTAGTCCACTAAGTTTAGATTTAATAAAATAGTTACACTCACTTGGCAGTTTTCATGGTCATTTTTGGACAGCCTCCTGTGAAAGACAGGATTCTAAGCAGTGTAGTTTCATGTACTTGCAGGTGAGGCTTCTGTGTTAAGGATGACTTACATACAGAATTCCTCTTGGGAAAATGTAAGTTTTACAGGTTGTAGCTTTGAAGCTTCTGCCTCACATAGACTAAAAGACATAAAAAATAAATCACTAAGCAATGGGGAATTAATCACATCTAAAAAAATTTAGTTATCATTAGCATTTTTCTTAGCTTTTAGCATGAAAAATAATATGTAATGTACATCACATAAATCTATGTCATATCTGAATTTATCAGTGATACCAATTTATGATTTGTCATTATTAGAGTTATCTAATAATGACAAAATGATTATCTTACATCTCTAAGATGGTTTAATAAACTCTTGGTATATGTTGTTTCAGACATAGTCCTCATAAAAACTTCTCCAAAGTGGTTATTTTATTTGGTTTATTTAATACAGACAATGAAATCAAAATACAGTAGCTTAAGCTCTGCTGTGATTATTACACCATATTTAAAATTATCTTTCACTGAGGTTTTTTAGTAAATGATGTCCTTGTGTTTATAAATTTCCAAGTACTAGGAAAATTAAGGTAATAATTTATAAAAAATGTTAAGATCACAATAAAAGTTGATCATTTTATAGTTTCCAAGTTTTCAATTCAGAACAGTAACTTTCAGTGTGAGTTTTTCTGTATTCTAGGATTTTCCACTTTGTTCAACAAGTGTCCCTGGTTCAAGCCATTTTCTTTAAAAAAATTGATTTAAATTAATTTAAGCTAAAATTATTTTGGGGAGTGTTCATGCTGTATTTACTGTCTTAAATAATTTGGTTTTGAAAGTGATCAATTAAAAGCAACATAGTAATGTACTTTGTATAAATTAGGCATATGTATAAATATCAACAATAGGCCAGTTACTCTCTTTGAGAGTGAGGCCCATAGCATCAGCGTCACCTGTGGACATGCTAGAAGTAAAAATTCTCATGTGCCAGTCCAAGTTTTGGGCTGGACCCAGAAATCTGTAATTTTCTAAGCCCACTACATGATCTGGATGCCCCCTAGTTTAAGAACCACTCCAGTAGGGCATTGCTGCTAGGAAAATATTAAAACAGATTGATAAGATTAGTTGTCTGTAAATTAAATCTACTGATTGTAAAACTAGTTGCAGTCATGGCCACACATTAGAATTATCTGGGGAGCTTAAAAAAATTCTAAGGCCAGTGCCACAATCCCAATTAAGTAAGGGAGAGTCTCTGGAGGCTGGGGCTCAGGTGTATTTTGTAAAGCACCCCAGTTATTATACTGTACAGTCAGATCTGGGAACCAATGCATTTATGAAATGAACTTTTGTGAGAGGCAGAAAGGTATTTCCTATACATTAGGACCACTTTTTGAGGGAATAGGAAATGAAGGTGGTTGAATGCAGAGATATCACAGGTACCACCATCTGCCTTGGGCATTCCACATCCTTCAGACTCTCTGGGATGGCCAAAGTTAGTGCATTCCTAGATTTTTCTCCACCTCCCATAATTTATAGGAGAAAAGAAAACCCAGAAATCTGAAGAATACAGCTATAAAAGAAAGATAACACACTGCAGCCTACACAAACCAGAAAGAGAAGCTAGTTAAATAATTTAAAATAAGCATAATAAATATCCTCAGAAAACAGAATTTTGGTAGCATGAAGGAGATATTATAAAGAATGAAGTAAAAATGCTAAGTAATAAGACAAAGAACTGATTCATTCTATTCTTATTCACCTGGAATGTTGTTATGAATCAGAGATTTAGTTCTGCCTCGTTTTAGGAATTTCCTTCCTTTCTTCTTCCCTTCTTTCCATTCCCAGTTTTTTAATGCTTTTTTATTTTAATGGTATAACTAAATTATTCATCCTTGGTTCTTATATATTCATCCAGTGCAATGAATAAAAATAAGAAAATAAAAGAGTATCTAAATAGGCAGAATACCTGACCTTTAATCCTAGATGGCAGGAGCACCACTCCCTGTGGTGACACCCAAAACTGTCTCTAGACCTTGACAAATGTTCCTTGGGGAACAAAATCACCCCTAATTGAGAACCACTGGAAAGCACTATTCTGGTTTCTTTCACTGTAGGTTAATTTTGCCTGTTGTTGAATTTCACATAAATGGAATAAGATGGTATGCATTTTGTTCTATCTTAGTCTACGCAACCCATCACTGTCCTTGAGTTTGGTCCTTTCTGTGTTGTTAGAGTAGATTTTTTTTTAACCATGGTTGTGAGATTGATCTATGTTGTTGCATGTAGCTGTAATTTCTTTTTCTGGATGCAGCATTCCATTGTATGAATATACTACAGTTTATTTAATTCATTTTATTGCTGATGGACATTAGGGTGGTTTCTAAATTTCACTATTATGAATAAAGCTGATAAGACAATTTTGTACATGACATTCTGTAGATGTGCACTCATTTCTGTTGGTGTTGATGTTGATGTTCATTAAATCTAAGAGCTTCTGTTATGAAAAGACATCACTGGGAAAGTGAAAAGGCAAGCTATGCTTTGAGAGAAAATATTTCAATACGTATTTTTATCTAGGAACTCATATCCAAAAATATATGGAGAGCTCCTACAAATCTATAAGAAAAAGAATCAAACTGGAGAAATGAGAAAATTTTAACAGGGTCTTGACAAAGGAGAGTATCCATAATAACCAATAAACATATGAAAAAGTGCTCAACTCAATAGTCATAAAAGAAAGTTAATATGATAACTAGATAACCCTACACAGCCACCAAAATGGCTAAAATTAGAGACTGACATTGTAAGTGTTGAAAATCATATGAAGCAAATAGAACTTTCACATTGATTACCCTATGAAACACTTGCTATGAAACAACAGTGATCAACATTTGGGTTTGTAATTTTTTGTCATTAGAAATAATGCAGCAATAAATATTCTTGTATTTTCATTTTTGCACTCTGTGTGAGAATTGGTTCTAAATTTCTAAAATATCCTGTTTTACTATGACTTACAGGAGCTCTTTATATATCATGGTTATTAACTCTTTTATGTTATATATGTAGAAAATATTTTTCTTCCTATATCATTTCTTTTAATTTTGTTTATAAAATCTGGTAATATAAAGAACTTCTAAATTTTAATGTCAAATCTGTAGTCCTTCCTTTTATGGCATATTGTTCATATCATGGTTAAAAAAGTCATCTCTTTCATGAATATGAAAAAATGTTTTTCTAATACTCTATGTTTTATATAACTGGTTATATATATGTTTGTGTGTTATATATGTTGTGAATATAGTATGTGTGTTTATATAAATTGCTAAATAATTTGTAGTTTATTTTCATTATAGTATAAGGCTAGAATTATCCCCATTTTATTCATTCCCTAATAAAATGAATTTTTCCTTTTTCCAGTCTCATTCCCCACATATGTATGTGTCCTTTTTGTGACTCCTCACCTGCTTCTTTTGATCTATTTGTTCCTTATTGCATCAATACCACATTTTAAAAATACTTCAGCTTTATTCTAATTTTCTTCCTTTTAAAAAATGTCTTGGCTATTCTTCAACATTACTCATCCAGTTGAGCTACAGAATAAATTTGTTGTCTTTCCCCAAAATAGCTCTCTGAGAATTTGATTGAGTTTGGCATTTACTGTTGAGTCATTTTATGTTGTTATGATAAGGAATCTTTTCATCTAAATGTATAGTATATATTTCCCTTAACTTTTATATACTTTAGCAAAGATTTGCCATTTATTTTATAGACCTACACATTTCTTGTTTGGTATTCCTATGCATTTTATAGTTTTTCCTGCTATTGTAAATTTGAATTATTTTCCCATTTTCAAAAAGATTTAGTATATGAAAAAGGATATTAATTTCAGTATACTGATACTGTGTTTAGTGTTTTACTTAACTCTTCTAGAACATCTAGTAGTATTTTTCTTAGTATACTTTTGTTTTTACAATCAAGTATATTATTCTTGAAATAATGACAATGTGCTTCCTTATTTTAAAATCTTTAATTCTTATTTATTTAAATTCATATATTGCTTCAATCATGATTTCCAATATAATACAAATTCTAGAATTCTAATGGTGTTAGTGGACATCCTTATTTCTTTCTTTGTTTTTTGCTTAGAAGATATTGATTCTAGTGTTTTATTTATAATAAGTATGCAGAGTTTGCATTTCTTTTCTAGGTATAGTTTATAATGATAAGTAAGTTTCCTTCAAGTGCAAAATTACTAAATGCTGGATCTTAACTACTGTGGTCAATTCTTTCTGTTATTTCACTTAATGCCTATGTACATCCTCTGAAATGAGCATGATGTGGGAAAACAGGAATCTCTCTATTAAAATGAGCTCAGTTTCTGTCTGCCTGTCATTGTGGAAGACTCTTCTAAGATGACTTTTTATCCTAGTGTTTAAATTTGTGTAGTTTTTAATAAATAGGCCCCTAAATTCAAAGCAAATATAAATAAATCTGTTGTCATTTGGTGTATATAACGAGTAACATAGTATTGACCTGGTTTACAAACACAAAACAGCACATTATTTTGTTATGAGGATGTCAAGGGGTTTTTAGGAGTAATTTAAAATATTAAACACATTCTCATGTTGCAGACTAAGATCAGAACCCAGGCCTCTTATAAAATGAAAATCCATGGAGCCTTTATACATGAAATGAGTCTATGATATACTATTTTTGTGCTATGTTTGTCAGCATTGGGTGTCAGAGTTAATTTAGATTTTAAAATAAAAAGCAATTTAAAAACATCTATGCTGAGAGGGGAATAAAGGTGGTGGTGTAAGAAGTGAGGCAGAAACCTCCTCCTAAAACCACATATAACAGGGAAAAATAGCAAATACAACTAATCCTGAAAGAACGACCCAAAGACTGCAGAACAAACTATCTGCATCTGGGGAAAAGAGAAGACCTCACAGAAAATGGTAACATAGCAAAGCCATGATCTGGCAGGACCCAAGCCCTCCCCCAAAGCCAGCTCACAGGTGGGAGGAAAAGAAACGGAGTGAGGAGGAAGTAGAAAACCAGGACTGCTAAACACCCACCTCTGGAGATCTGCCCCAGGAACATGAACCAACATTACATGGTGATATGGAGATTACAGGTGTTGGAAAGCAAAGACAGGCAGAATATTAGGAGAAACTGAGATTCCAGCCACTCCTGGAGAGGAGGTACCCACAACAGGCCTCTCCAGGACAAAAAAAAGGTGGGCATTTTGAAAGAATTATCAATAATGGGAGGGGTGCTAATGGGGCAAGGATTACACAAAGCTTGCTGCTCACTAGAAAGGACAGGTAGATAGAATCATGCCAACACACTCAGTCCAGCATGTTGGGAACTTCCAGGAGCTTCATATGCTCCATCTGCCTGGCTGGCAGTGTAAGGCTGAGCCCCTACACTCCCACTGTGATATGCAGCCTGCTGTTCCTTCCTACCAGCAGGCACCAGGCCGCATACGTGCTGACACCACCATTGTGCCAGGCCAGCCGGAGGGTGGCCCTTTGGCAGCCAGATGAGCATAACACAGAGGTTCCTTCCTCTGTGTGCAGCCTATGGGACTTGGCAGTGGAGGCAGGCACTGCAGCCCAGAAGCAGGAAAGAGCTCTTTCCTCCCCGCAAGGGCCAGCACCACGTGTCTGCGACCTCCACCATCATTCCAGGTGCTGGGCAGCTCCAGAGAGTAGAGCTTCTGGGCACTAGAAGGTACTACCTCCACAAAATTATTATTCCATAGTAATCAAGAATATGAAACTGCTAAGGAATTTAGTCCAAACAAAATTACTAGGAAAAAAAAAAAGAGGGCTAAGTGAAACTGAAATCACAATCTTCTTGATAAAAATTTCAAAATAAAAATCATAAATATGCTCAAGGAGCTACAGAAAATATTCAAGATTTCAGGGTGGACTTCAGGAAACAGAAATTAAAAAAAATATAGTATCTGAAATGAAACACATAATGGAGGGATTTAAAAGCAGATTAGATGCGGTAGAGGAGATGGTAAATGAAATAGAAATTAGAGAACAGGAGTACAAAGAAGCTGAGGCACAGAGGAAAAAAGGATGTCTCGGAATGAAACAATAATAAGAGAACTGTGCAACCAATCCACAAGGAGCAATACTCACATTATAGGGGTACCAGAAGAAGAAGAGAGAGAAAGTGTCTTTGAGGAAATAATTGCTGAAAACTTCCCCAATCTTGGGAAGGAAGTTGTCGCTCATGTCATGGAAGTACAGAGATCTGCCAACACAAGGGACCCTAGGAAGACAACACCAAGACATATAATAATTAAAATGGCAAATATCAAGGGCAAGGAGAGAGTATTAAAAGCAACCAGAGAGAGAAAAAAGATCACCTACAAAGGAAAGCCCACCAGATTATCATCAGACCTCAGCAGAAACTTTACAGGCTAGAAGGGAGTAGCATGATATATTTAATACAATGAAGCAAAAGGGCCTCCAACCAAGAATACTCTACCCAGTGAGTTATAATTTAAATTTGAAGCAGGGATTAATTTCCAGATAAGTAAAAGTTGAGAGAATTTACCTTTCACAAACCATCTCTGCAGTGTATTTTAAAGGGACTGCTCTACATGGAAGTGTTCCTATGGCTAAATAGCTGTCACTATAGAAAATAAAACAACAGTAAAGTAGACAAATTAGTTACTAAGCGAATTCAAAAGTAAATCAACTACCCACAAAGTCAGTTAAGGCATACACAGAGAGTACAGAATTTGACACCTAACGTATAAAGAGTGGAGAAGGAAGAAAAGAAGAGAGGAAAAAAAAAGATATATTGTGTTTGAAATAGTGTGATAAGCAAGTTAAATTAGACTATTAGACAGTAAAGAAACTTCCCTTGAGCTTTTGGTAACCTAAAACCTGCAATGACAATAAGTACATATCTATTGATAATCACCCTAAAGGTAAATGGACTGAATGTACCAATCAAAAGACATAGAGGTACAGATGGATAAATAAAATACGACCTATCTATATGCTACCTACAAAAGACACACTTCAAACCCAAAGACATACACAGACTAAAAGTGAAGGATGGGAAAAGTTATTTCATGCAAGTAATAGGGAGAAAAAAGCAGGAGTTGCAGTACTTGTATCAGACAAAATAGACTTCAAAACTAACAAGAGAAAAAGAAGGGCATTACATAATGATAAAGGGATCAGTCCAACAGGAGTATGTAACTATTATAAATATGCAACCAATATAGGAGCACCTAAATATGTGAAAATACTAACAGAGTTAAAGTGGGAAATAGAATTCAATGCATTTCTTTTTAGGGGACTTCCACACACCACTCACTCCAAAGGACAGATCAACCACACAGAAAAAGTAAGGAGCCAGAGGCACTGAACAACACATTAAAACAGATGGAAATAACAGATATCTACAGAACACTCCATCCAAAAGCAGCATGTTACACACTCTTCTCAAGTGCCTATGGAACGTTTTCCAGAATAGATCATACATTAGGCCAGAAAATAAGCCTCAGTAAATTCAGAAGGATTGAAATTGTGCCAACCATCCTTCCAGACCACAAAGGTATGAAATTAGAAATAAATAATGCAAAGAAAACAAAAAAGGCCCCAAAACACATTGTGGCTTAACAACATGCTGCTAAATAATCATGAATCAATGACCAAATTAGAGCAGAGATCAAGCAATATATGGTGATAAATGAAAACAATAACTCAACACCCCCAAATCTGCAGGACACGGCTAAAGGCAGTTCTAAGAGGGAAGTATACTGCAATACAGGCTTACCTCACGAAAGAAGAACATTCCCAAATTAACAGTCTAAGCTCAAAATTAATGAAACCAGAAGGAGAACAGTGAGGCCCAATGTCAGTAGAAGGGGAGATATAGTAAAGATCAGAGTAGAAATAAGTAACATTGAGAAGAATAAAACAGTAGAAAGAATCAGTGAAACCAGTAGCTGGTTCCTTGAGAAAATAAAACAGATACATCCCTAGCCAGACTTATCAAGAAAAAAGGAGTGTACACACATAAACAATCAGAAATGGGAAAGGAAAAGTCACTACAGACACCACCGAAATACAAAGAATTATTAGAGAATACTATAAAAAATTATATGCTAACAAACTGGATAACGTAGAAGAAATGGACAACTTTCTAGAAAAATACAACCTTCCAAAACTGACCCAGGAAGAAACAATCTGAATAGACCAAGTGCCAGCAATGAAATTGAATTGGCAATCAAAAAACTACCTAAGGACAAAACACCTGGACCAGATGGCTTCACTGCTGAATTTTATCAAACATTTAGTGAAGACCTAATACGCATCCTTTAAGTTTTCCACAAAGTAGGACGGAATACTTCCAAACTCATTTTATGAGGCCAGCATCACTCTTAATATCTAAACTGGGAAGAAACACCACAAAAAAAGAAAATCACAGATCAATATCCCTGATGAACATAGATGAAAAAATCCTCAACAAAATATTACCAAACCAAATTCAAAAATACATCAAAAGATCATCCATCAAGATCAAGTGGGGTTTATTCCAGGAATGCAAGGATGGTATAATATATGAAAATTCATCAACGCCATACACCACATCAACAAAAACAAGGACAAAAACCACATGATCATCTCAATAGATGCTGAAAAAGCATTTGACAAATTTCAACACCCATTCATGATAAAAAAACACTCAAGAAAATGTATATAGAGGGCAAATACCTCAACATAATAAAGGCCATATACCACAAACCCACAATCAGTATCATACTTAACAGCGAGAAGCTGAAAGCTTTTCCTTTAAGATCAGGAACAAGACAAGGATGCCCACTTTCCCCACTTTTATTCAACATAGTTCTGGAGGGCCAAGCCATGGCAATCAGACAACACAAAGAAATAAAAGGCATCCTGATTGGTAAGGAAGAAGTCAAACTGTCACTGCAGGTGACATGATGTTGTACATAAAATCCCTAAAGAATCCACCCCAAAACTACTAGAATAACTGAATTCAGCAAAGTTGCAGGATACAAAATTAATACACAGAAACCTGTTGCATTCCTAGGTACTAATAGTGAACTAGCAGATAGAGAAATCAGGAAAACAATTCCATTTACAACTGCATCAAAAAAAAATAGCACTTAGGAATAAACCTAACCAACGAGGTGCAAGACTTATACCTGAAAACTGTAAGACAGTCATGAATGATATTAAGGACACCAATAAATGTAAATGTAATTTTTAGTATTATTTTATCTCATTATATTCCTATTGATAGTGTTTATTTTTTATTTCTCTCTGATTCTTTTCTTTACCAGGTTTACTATATGTTTTGTTGGTTATTTCAAAATTCCAGCTCTTACTCTTATTAATCATGCTTTTTGTTTTAATGTGATAAGAATACTTAACATGAGATTCATCATTTTAACAAATTATAAGTGTACATTGCATGGCTGACTATAGGTACAGTGTTGTACAGCAGATCTCTAGAACTTACTCATTTTACTTAACTGAAACTTTATATCTATTGATTAATTACTCCCCATATCATACACCCCCAAGCTTCTGGTAACTAGCATTGTCATATTTGATTTTGTGTATTTGACTATTTTAGTCACTTCACATAAGTAGAATTATGCAGTAGTTGTCTTTCTGTATCTAGCTTATTTAAGTTAGCATAATGTCCTTAAGTTCATCCATGTTGTTATATAGTACAGAATTTTCTGTGCTTAAGGATGACAAGTATTCCACTGCATGTATATGCAGTTTCTTTCTTCATTCATGTGTCCATGGACATTTAGGTTGTTTCTACATCTTAGCTTTGTGAATACTGCTGCAACGAACATGGGTGTGCTAATATATATTTGAGATCCTATTTCAGTTCTTGTGGCTATATACCCAGAAGTGGGGTGGCTAGATACTATAGTAGTCCTATTTTTAAACTTTTAATAAATCTCCCATTGTTTTAAATAGTAACCACACTATTTTGCATTCCCACCAACAATTTTCCAATTTCTCCACATTCTCACCAACACTTGTCTTTTATTTTTTTGATAATGGCCATCCTGACAGTTGTAAGGTGGTATCTCCCAGTGATTTTTATTTGCATTTCTATGTTGATTAGTGACAATAAATATTTTTTTCATATACCCTTTGGCCATTTGTATATCTTCTTTGGAGGACTGTCTATTCACGTCTTTAGCCCTTTTTAAAAATTGGTTTATTAGTTTTTTGGTTATCAATTTGTAGAAGTTCTTTTCATATTTTTGAGACTAACCTCTTTTCAAGTATATGATTTGAAAATATTTTCTCCCAGTCAGTAGGCATGTTTTCACTTTGTTGATTGTTTCCTTTGCTGTGCAGGAGAATCAAAGTCTCAAAGTCATTTGTTTTTTTTTGCCGTATTAGAAAAAACAATTCTGAAACTCATATGGGACTAGAAAAGGCCATGATTAGCCAAACTGATCCAAGAAAGAACAAAGGTGGAGGCATCATACTTCCTGATTTCAAAATGTATTATAAAGGTACCATAATCAAAAGACTATGGTACTGGCATGAAGAAAATCATGTAGACTATGGAACAGAAGAGAGAGCCTAGATATAAGTACATGCATATACGGTCACTTTATCTTCCACCAAGGTGCCAGGAATACACAAGAAGAGAAGGGTATTCTCTTTAAGAGCTGATGTTAGGAAAACTGGATATCCACATGGAAAAGAATGATATTGGACTCTTATTTTACATGATATACAAAAATCAACTCAAAATGGCTTAAATACTTAAACATAAAACCTAAAATTGTAAAACTCCCAGAGGAAAATGTAGGGGAAAATTTCATAATATTGGTCTTGGCAGTGATTTCATGCATATGTCATCAAAAGGATAGGCAACAAAATGAAAATAAGTGTGACTACATGCTGACTTTTGAGGGGTTTTATTTTTAAAATCCATTTTAATGGCATCCAGTTAAATTCATTTGATATATTTTATTGCTTTTTATCTGTCTTGAATTAAGTGCATAACTCATTTATTTTCTGTATCTTCTTTCTAATGAAGAAGTTAAGGTTTATATTTACTGCATAAAGCTTTAGCTGAATCCTATTGGTATTTCATATAATGTTTTCATCAGTATTAATTTAAAACAGACTATTTTTAAAAATTTGGTTCCCTCTTTTAGGAGAATTGATGTTTTTAATTTCCTCTCAAATTAATTTTTATATTTATGTATTTTATTTATATATATTTTGTGTTTTATATTAATTTTGAAATATTGCATTGAAGTTGGGGAATGTTGACTTTATAGTTTCTATTTGGAAATTTCATTGAGCTTTTCTTTGTGACAAAAGACATCAGTGATTTTATAAATATTTGTACATTTTAGAAGAATATATATTCTGGGATTATTAAGGATGATATTCAAATCTCTTTTACCATTTCTATGTCTCCTCAGCCTATTGAATTCTGGGGCAAATAAGTTATTGTCTCCTAACATGAATCTTTTTTGGATGGAGAGGGTGACAAACACCCTCCTATTGTTTCTTATACTCTTGCTTTTTATAGTTTGCTACTACATTAAAGGAAAGTGTGTTTATAAATGCTCAAAATATTATAGCTTTTCTCATTATGAGAGATTCACATTGTCCCATTAGTGCAAAATAAGACTTTTTTCTTGAGTAATAGGTCATAAAATATAAAATTGCCAACTTAACAATATTTTTGTCTGCCTTCTTCTTTTTATTTTTGCCTGTGTTTTTACTTATTTGCTTATTTTTAGTTTTCCTAGTATAAACTACATATACCTGGATTTATTTTCCTTTTTTCTTTAGTAATATATAAAAGTTTTTAAATCTTACACTTATTGTAATAATCTTTATCTTATTTATTCTAGTTAATTTATATTAGACTTTCTCAAGGGTTCTTTTCTTCTCTTTTATGAATTTAGCTAAAATAAGACTTCTATTTATTCCATTTTTCCCTTTCATGATTTGAACGTTTTTGTGACAAATTTGTATTTTCCTCATAGTAGCCTTAATTTTTAGAAATCATATTAATAGCTATAGATTTTGAGAAATGTGATTTTTTAAATCTCCATCCTTTGTGTATAATCTCTTTTTCTATTTCTAGAATGTTTTAAAATCAATTTTATAAGTGCTCTGAAATGTTATTGTGTAATACTATGGTGGGATTTTTGCATATACCATTATCACATTGTAATAGATCCTAGTCTTCCTAGTATCTCAAAAGTTTGAATGCCAGAATTTTCTCTTATCCCACTGTAGCTGTGAAACTACAGTTTCAGTGTGAGCTTTTATGTGCAAGAAGTTCTAGTTGATGTGTCCCCAAGGGGAAAAGGATTTTTGAAATTTGAAAATGAATACTTGGCTTTTGTCTTGAAAATCTGTCAGTTTATTTTGGGAGATAGACACCTATTTCAATCCAAATTTATCAGTGATGAAGTGAGATGAACTGGATTTCTAGGCAGGGAAGAGAATGACATAAGAAAGGGCATGAGTAAAAGAATAAGGGAAGGTGTGCAAATGACTGGCGTGTTGACACATCATACTATGATGAAGTGAATCTAAAGCCAAAAGGGCATGGAACTTAAGTGGCAAGGGATATAATGAGAAATAATAACAGATTTGAGAATGAGAGGTTATGTACTACAGATTTTATCCTGTATGCAGTTAGAAGAATTGAAAGATTTTCTTCAAGGGAATGCTGAAAAGGCTTAAGTTAAAGATCAATAACTCAGGTTTAGTGAGTAGAAAATAACGTAAAGACAGCATAGATTAGAAAGTATGTGAGCAAGGGTAGTGGAAGAAAAATGAAAGCAGGGAATTTATTTAGAGACATTTTTGGCAACCATTTCTGAAAATTGTTTATTATTTTGGTATTATTTTGGTATTATTAGAGAATGAGTGGTCAGAGCTGTCTCATAGATTTCAAGTATGAGTGATTGATGGATGCTGAAGTCATTAACTGGGCTTTAAACAAGGTGGAAAAGCAAGTTTTATTACATATAAACTTATTTTGAGAAGCAGTAGAATTTAGCAATCAGACTTGAATTCAAATCGCTGTACTTGCCTTTGACTTACTGGGTTTTTCAACATTGTGGACATTCTTAAAAATTCTGATTCTTAGTTTCATTCTTGGTAAAACATGTAGAGTAATTCCTCTCAAGGGGTTATTATGGAGATTAAAACAATATATGTGAAATGTATTACTATTTATATATTGTTATTACTACTATCATTATGTTACTATTTTTGTATATAATATACTTAAGATTTCCATTGGAGAACTATAATTATGTTCAGAGTTTGCTAAATGAATTAAAATGAGTCTTATACTCAGAAGAAGATTTAATACTGGAGAAATAATTTTTTACAGTTAATATCATGGAAGGGAATGTATAAAGACCATAACAGGGACAAAAATGTTGCTCATCTGTGGACAGGAGAGCAGATGAAAAGTTAATGCTAAATCATCCAGATGAATAATAGTGAGTGATAAAGAAAATCAAAGTAGTGCCGACAGTTAAGCTAAAAGAGTCGAGAATGCCCATGAGGACGAATGTCACAAAGAAATCAAGGCAGATGAAAAATAGTTTGAAAATCCAGATATCAATTTCAGGTAGTTTTATTGGAGTGGTAGAGGGAAAAAATTAAGTGCTATGGATTCAAGGAGGCATAAGAGTGAAAAGAGTGGTGTAGATTACTCTTGAGAGTCTATGTCAGAGGAGGAAAAAGAAGCAGAGGCTGAAATACATTGATCATTTCGTCCATTTTCTGAGTGGAGAGGCTGAATGTGTTTGAAGGTCAAGTTAAGGGTGTCAGTCAAGTGACAGGCTAGGATTTCAAGGGGAGTGTAAAGGTACAATAAAACCAGTGAGGAGAATGGGAAAGGAAGTCAATAAGAAAGAGTTGACTTACCTCATTCATAAAAATGATCATGTAGTTATAAGCTCAAGCTGTATTCAAACAAGAATTTGGGTAAAATCTCAAAACACAGCTCTGCATCTTAGATCTCCTTCAGTTCCTATTATTGTGTCCTATTATGAGATGTATACATCATTTCTGGGACCCTCACAAAAAAAAACTGTAGGAAACTATTAGATTTTGTTTTGCTTCTCTCTTACCATTTCTTGTGTCCCATCCATCCTATATCTGACTGTCCATGTTTCCAATGCATGTACATTTCACAAAGGAATATATTTCCATTTCTGCTACAGGCACATATTCTGTAAAATATATTACAAGTGAAACCTTTGGGGAAAAATGAAAAGACAGTAATTCCTGTAGTTCTCCTGTAGGTCATAGAAACTTAACTAGTGTAGGTCAGAAAACAGTGGATGTAATACACAGTTACCTGTGTTTTGCCACTCCATACTGACCAGGTAGACTAAATAGCAATTACTGTCCTTGAGAAAGTTGGGCTTGTCAAATACAGCATCTAAAAAAAGAAAAAATATAAATGAAATCAGTGTTTTCTTTGGTTTGTTTATTTAATGGTCAATAGTTACTTTATAGGATTAATTTTATTTTTGCAGTTCTATTACAAAATAGAATAAAAATAACAGTGAAAGAACATAGCAGGATGTTTGTAGAATTTTTCCCCTAATTGTAGATAAGCAAAATGATTTTACCTTATAGTATTAGGAGAGATCTAAAATGTTATTGTATTATTGGACATTTTTATTATGATTTTGGCCTTGCTGATCCCTACATTTCTTAATGTTATTGACAGAGCTAATTTGGAATATATAAAACTGCATTTACCAATATTGAACTATAATGAAGTAAAAAGTTTTGATTCAGTAGTCATGTCATATCTGGTCAATAGCTAGCAATTGCCATTAGTGAGAAGTGAAGCACCTACAAGAAGTACCAAGTCGGTAAGAGAAACAAATCAAAGGGAGATGAAGTGATCCATAATCAGCAGAGAGAAATCAATAAGGGAAAAAAAACATATCTCTTAAAATGAATGAAGAGACTGGCTGATGTTTGAACTACATTTGCTCTATGTAAGTAGTCATTCTGATCAGTCAAGCTTAGCACGAAAATACTTCATGCTTGCTCTAATTCTCCCTGATTGCAAGTTTAATTCTAAAATTGAATATTTAGATTGTACCTAGTAGTACATTGAAAAATGTGTCTTATTAAAAAATCATGTTTAAAGAAGAAAACTTAAAGCAAGGTATAGACTATACAAAACCCTCTCTCAACAGTAGTAAGCCACAGACCTGATTATCATTCTGGACTACATCACTCCTTCTAGCCTAATTAAGATTGAATAAAGACTGTAAATTCTCAGCCTAGTGTGTAGGTTGACCTTGGGGCTAACTTAATTCAATATTCTGTCTCGAAGCATATAGAAAATTTCTCAGGGAAACATCAAAGGGGAATCCATAAGTCCTTGAAGACCTAAACTATTTCATGGATTCCAAGAGGATAAATTGAACTCTAACAAATATGGAGAATATGGCACCTGGTGTAGGTACAATTGCTCCACCAACTCTGTTCAGCTCGTCCCATTAAGAAAATCCCTGCACCTTTTGACAGGGTTTTCTAGTAAACCCATTGCTTTAACTGGATAAGGTATAAATATAGGACAATTCAGGATTTTATGGGGGTGTTCAGTACATTATTTCACTGCTCAAGTACACTATTACTTTTGTCTCCCAAAGATGAGACAAAAGCAGCAGGATATCCAGTACCTCTAAACTGGAAGGGCCATCTTTCCTACTCACAGAGCTTTGAGGGAGGGTAAGGAAAGAGTGGAGTTTTGTCTTCCTCTACTTCCCAGGTCACTTTATTAACTCAAATCTTTGCATTCCACATCAAGGGCTCTTGGTAAGCAGCCTTAAAGATCACCTCTGATGTCTCCTGGTGTCCACACTCTTGTTGTGAATTGTACTAGGGTTGGTCTACTTGATGAATCAAATATGGCAGAAGGGATGGTGGGTCACTTCTGAGGTGAAGTTATAAAAGATTATAGTTTCCAACTTGGTCAGTCTCTTTCTCATCACTCCATCTGAGGGAAGCACTGTGGAGAGACCCATTATGGTGAGGAGTTGAAACCTCCGACTGTAGCCAAGTGAGTGAGCTTGGTACCAGATTCTCCAGCCCCAGTCAGGCCATAAAGATACAGACCAGCCAAAAATTTAAATGCAATGTCATGAGAGCCCCTGAGTCAGAAATACACGGCTAAACTACGTTTGGATTCCTGACCCTCAGACAATGTGACATAAAAGTTTCTTGTCTAAAGCCACTAAAGTCTGTGGTAATTTATTATGCAACAATAGATAAGTAATACAGGCCACTCTCATCTACACTATATCATAACCTTTCTGTTATAAAATGATTTTTTAAATAAGTGATGTCAAAGATTCTTTTACTTTATGATTATAAATGATACAGTGGAACCACAGTGTTCCAGTAAACATGATCCTTTCAGGCTATCTAAAAGAAAAAAAACACCTATTCTTTTCAGCATTTTAGTGATCTTATTTAGTTCATGGTGTCTAGGACAAGAGGCAGGCATTAAGTTCAGAGACAACCTCTATAAAAAACTGTAAAGGTTTACATTCTGCAATTATGCGTGTGAATAGTCTTTCTATCTCCAGGTATTCTGACTTATTGCTCTAGTCTCTATGTACAAGTTGAAGATAATAATAGTCCTGGGTTGGAGAGATAAAATGAGTAAGTATATATTCAAGACTGACCCAGGAAGAAACAGAAAATCTGAAGAGACCAATTACCAGCAAGGAAATTGAATCGGTAATCAAAAAACTACCCAAGAACAAAACCCCCGGGAGAGATGGCTTCACCGCTGAACTTTATCAGACATTTAGAGAAGACATAATACCCATTCTCCTTAAAGTTTTCCAAAAACTAGAAGAGGAGGGAAAACTTCTAAACTCATTCTATGAGGCCAGCATCACTCTAATACAAAAACCTGGCAAAGACACCAGAAAAAAGAAAATTATGTATCAATATCCCTGATGAACATAGATGCAATAATGCTCAACAAAATATTAGCAAACTGAATTCAAAAATACATCAAAAGGGTCATACATCATGATCAAGTGGAATTCATCCC
>JAVSCE010009417.1:0-37409 GCA_032199065.1 Smutsia gigantea | reverse complement strand
CTGAGGCACAGAGAGAAAAAAGAATCTCTAAGAATGAAAGAATATTGAGAGAACTGTGTGACCAATCCAAACGGAACAATATTCGCATTATAGGGGTACCAGAAGAGAGAAAAAGGGATAGAAAGTGTCTTTGAGGAGGTAATTGCTGAAAAGTTCCCCAATCTGGGGAAGGACCTAGTCTCTCAGGCCATGGAGATGCACAGATCTCCCAACACTAGGGACCCAAGGAAGACAACACCAAGACATATAGTAATTAAAATGGCAAAGATCAAAGATAAGGACAAACTATTAAAAGCAGCCAGAGAGAGAAATAAGATCACATACAAAGGAAAGCCCATCAGGCTATCATCAGACTTCTCAGCAGAAACCTTACAGGCCAGAACAGAGTAGCATGATGTATTTAATGTAATGAAGCAGAAGGGTCTCGAACCAAGATTACCTTATCTAGCAAGATTATCATTTAAATTTGAAGGAGGGATTAAACAATTATCAGATAAGCAAAAGCTGAGAGAATTTACCTCCCACAAACCATCTCTACAGTGTATTTTGGAGGGACTGCTATAGATGGAAGTATTCGTAAGGTTTAATAGCTATCACCAGAGGTAATAAAACCACAGTAAAGAAAGTAGAACAGCTAATTACTAAGCAAATGCAAAATTAAATTAACTATCCCCAAAGTCAATCAAGGGATAGACAAAGAGTACAGAATATGATACCTAATATATACAGAATGGAGGAGGAGAAAAAAAAAAGGAGAATCTTTAGATTATGTTTGTAATAGCACATTGAGTTAAGTTAGACTCTTAGATAGTAAGGAAGTTAACCTTGAACCTTTGGTAACCATGAATCTAAAGCCTGCAATGCCAATAAGTACATACCTATCGATAATCACCCTAAATGTAAATGGACTGAATGCACCAATCAAAAGACATAGAGTCAATAAATACATAAAAAAACAAGACCCATCTATATGCTGTCTACAAGAGAGTCACTTCAAACCCAAAGACATACACAGACTAAAAGTGAAGGGATGGAAAAAGATATTTCATGCAACTAATAGGGAGAAAAAAGCAGGAGTAGCAGGACTTGTATCAGACAAAATAGACTTCAAAACAAAGAAAGTCGATTGACTTCCGGGAAGATGGCGGTGTGAGCAGGGCGGCAGAAATCTCCTCCCAACACTATATTTATCTATGAAAACACAGAAAATACATCTATTCCTAAAAGAGAGACGAGAATACACAGGAAAGCGCACAGCGTGCAGCTACACCCGAGAGGACTCGGCACCCCAAGAGGCGGTCTTAAAGAGCCCAGCTGACATACGTGGCAACTATCAGTGACCAAATTATACAGCCATGAAAAGACAGAGGAATATGGTTCAGACCAAAATCAACCAGACAACGCCAGAGAGGGAGTCTGCAGGGATGGAAATGCACAGCCTCCCTGAAAAAGAATTTAGAATAAAAGTCATAACCATGCTGATGGACCTACAGAGAAATGTGCAAGAGCTGAGGGAGGAAGTGAGGGAACTGAGGAAAGACAATACAGAAATCAGACAAGCGATCGACGGGGCTTAACAGCAGAATGGATGAGATGCGAGAGACTGTTAATGGAATAGAAAACAGAGAACAGGAGTACAGAGCAGCTGAGGCAGAGAGAGATAAAAGGATTTCTAGGAATGAAAGAATATTAAGAGAACTGTGTGACCAATCCAAACTGAACAATATTCGCATTATAGGAGTACCTGAGGAAGAAGAGAGAGAAAAAGGGATAGAAAGTGTCTTTGAAGAAATAATTGCTGAAAACTTTCCCTCGCTGGGAAGGAAGTAGTCTCGCAGTCCCCCGAAGCTCATAGATCTCCCAACACAAGGGACCCAAGGAAGACAACACCAAGACACATAATAATTAAGATGGCAAAGATCAAAGATAAAGACAGGGTATTAAAGGCAGCTAGAGAGAGAAAAAGATCACCTACAAAGGAAAACCCATCAGACTATCATCAGACTTCCCAACAGAAACCTTACAGGCCAGAAGAGAATGGCATGATATATTTAATGTTATGAAACAGAAGGGCCTCGAACCAAGAATATTGTATCCAGCACGATTATCATTTAAATATGATGGAGGGATTAAACAATTTCCAGACAAACGAAAGTTGAGAGAGTTTGCCTCTCATAAACCACCACTACAGGATATCTTAAATGGACTGCTCTAGATGGAAGCACACCTAAGGCTAAAAAGATGTCACCAGAGAAAATAAAATCATAGCAAAGAAAGCAGACCATCCAAATACTAACTAAAGGCAAAGAATAAAACACCTATTATAGAAAGAATGGAGGAGGAGGAATAAGGAGGGAGAGAAAGAAAGAAACATCAGACTGTGTTTACAATAACTTAACAAGAAAGTTAAGTTAGATTGTTGGATAGTAAAGAAGCAACCCTTGAACCTTTGGTAACCACGAATCTAAAGCCAGCAATGGCAATAAGTACATATCTATCAATAATCACCCTAAATGTAAATGGACTGAATACACCAATCAAAAGACACAGAGTAACAGAATGGATAAAAAAGCAAGACCCATCTATATGCTGCCTACAAGAAACTCACCTCAAATCCAAAGATATACACAGACTAAAGTGAAGGGATGGAAAAAGATATTTCATGCAAACAACAAAGAGAAAAAGCAGGTGTTGCAGTACTTGTATCAGACAAAATAGACTTCAAAACGAAGAAAGTAGCAAAAGATAAAGGAGGACATTACATAATGATAAAGGGGTCAGTCCAACAAGAAGATATAACCATTATAAATATATATGCACCCAACACAGGAGCGCCCAGCATATGTGAGACAAATACTAACAGAATTAAAGGAGGAAATAGACAGCAATGCATTCATCTTAGAGACTTCAATACACCACTCACTCCAGAGGACAGATCAACCAGACAGAAAATAAGTAAAGACACAGAGGCACTGAACAACACACTAGAACAGATGACCTAACAGACATCTACAGAACTCTACACCCAAAAGCAACAGGTTACACATTCTTCTCAAGTGCACATGGAACATTTTCCAGAATAGACCACATACTAGGCCACAAAAAGAACCTCAGTAATTTCAAAAATATTGAAATCCTACCAAGCAACTTCTCAGATCACCAAGGTATAAAACTAGAAATAAATTTTAGAAAGAAATCAAAAAGCTCACAAATACATGGAGACTTAACAACACTCTCCTAATTAATCAATGGGTTAACGACCAAATCAAAACAGAAATCAAAGAATATATGGAGACTAATGACAACAACAACACAAAGCCACAGCTTCTGTGGGACGCAGCAAAGGCAGTTCTAAGAGGAAAGTATATTGCAATCCAGGCCTATTTAAAGAAGGAAGAACATTCCCAAATGAATAGTCTAAAGACACAATTACTGAAATTGGAAAAAGAAGAACAAATGAGGCCCAAAGTCACCAGAAGGAGGGACATAATAAAGATTAGAGAAGAAATAAATAAAATTGAGAAGAATAAAACAATAGAAAAAATCAATAAAACCAAGAGCTGGTTCTTTGAAAAAATAAACAAAATAGATAAACCCCTAGCCAGACTCATTAAGAGAAAAAGAGAATCTACACACATAAACACAATCAGAAATGAGAAAGGAAAAAATCACGACAGACCCCACAGAAATACAAAGAATCATAAGAGAATATTATGAGAATCTATATGCTAACAAGCTGGAAAACATAGAAGAAATGGACAACTTCTTAGAAAAATACAACCTTCCAAGACTGACCAAGCAAGAAACAGAAAAACTAAACAGACCAATCACCAGTGACGAAATCGAATTGGTAGTCAAAAAACTACCCAAGAACAAAACCCCTGGGCCTGATGGATTCACCTCTGAATTCTACCAGACATATAGAGAAGAAATAACACCGATTCTCCTTAAAGTTTTCCAAAAAATAGAAGAGGAGGGAACACTTCCAAACTCATTCTATGAAGCCAGCATCACTTTAATACCAAAACCGGGCAAAGACCTCACCAAAAAAGAAAATTACAGACCAATATCCCTGATGAACGTGGATGCAAAAATACTCAACAAAATATTAGCAAATCGAATTCAAAAATACATCAAGAGGATCATACACCATGATCAAGTGGGATTCATCCCAGGGATGCAAGGATGGTACAACATTCGAAAATCCATCAACATCATCGACCACATCAACAAAAAGAAGAACAAAAACCACATGATCATCTCCATAGATGCTGAAAAAGCATTTGACAAAATTCAGCATCCATTCCTGATTAAAACTCGCAACAAAATGGGTATAGAGGGCAAGTACCTCAACATCATAAAGGCCATATATGACAAACCCACAGCTAACATCATACTTAACAGCGAGAAGCTGAAAGCTTTTCATCTAAGATCAGAACAAGACAGGAATGCCCACTCTCTCCACTGTTATTCAACATAGTACTGGAGGTCCTAGCCACAACAATCAGACAAAACAAAGACATACAAGGCATCCAGATTGGTAAAGAAGAAGTCAAATTGTCACTATTTGCAGATGACATGATACTGTACATAAAAAACCCTAAAGATTCCATTCCAAAACTACTAGAACTAATATCTGAATTCAGCAAAGTTGCAGGATACAAAATTAACACACAGAAATCTGCTGCTTTCCCATACACTAATGATGAACTAACGGAAAGAGAAATCAGAAAAACAATTCCATTCACAATTGCATCAAAAAGAATAAAATACCCAGGAATAAACCTAACGAAGGAAGTGAAAGACCTGTACTCTGAAAACTACAAGACACTCCTAAGAGAAATTAAAGAGGGCACTAACAAATGGAAATGCACCCCATGCTCTTGGCTAGGAAGAAGAAATATTGTCAAAATGGCTATACTACCTAAAGCAATCTACAGATTCAATGCAATCCCTATCAAACTACCAACAGCTTCTTCAATGAACTGGAACAAATAATTCTAAAATTCATATGGAACCACAAAAGACCCCGAATAGCCAAAGCAATCCTGAGAAGGAGGAATAAAACGGGGGGAATTACACTCCCTGACTTCAAGCTCTACTATAAAGCCACAGTAATCAAGACAATTTGGTATTGGCACAAAAACAGACCCACACACCAGTGGAACAGAATAGAAAATCCAAACATTAACCCAAACATATACAGTCAATTAATATTTGATAAAGGAGCCTTGGATATACAATGGGGAGATGACAGCCTCTTCAGCAGCTGGTGTTGGATAAACTGGACAGCTACATGTAAGAGAATGAAACTGGACTACTGTCTAGCCCCATACACAAAGGTAAACTCAAGGTGGATCAAAGACCTGAATGTAAGTCATGAAACCATAAAACTCTTAGAAAAAAACATAGGCAAAAATCTCTTGCACATAAACATGAGCAACTTCTTCATGAACATATCTCCCCGGGCAAGGGAAACAAAAGCAAAAATGAACAAGTGGGACTATATCAAGCTGAAAAGCTTCTGTACAGCAAAGGACACCATCAGTAGAACAAAAAGACATCCTACAGTATGGGAGAATATATTCATAAAAACATATCTGATAAAGGGTTGACATCCAAAATATATAAAGAACTCATGCACCTTAACAAACAGAAAGCAAATAATCCAATTAAGAAATGGGCAGAGGACATGAATAGACACTTCTCCAAAGAAGAAATTCAGATGGCCAACAGGCACATGAAAAGATGCTCCACATCGCTAATCATCAGAGAAATGCAGATTAAACCACAATGAGATATCACCTCACACCAGTGAGGATGGCCAACATCCAAAACACAAACAACAACAAATGTTGGCGAGGATGTGGAGAAAAGGGAACCCTCCTACACTGCTGGTGGGAATGCAAATTAGTTCAACCATTGTGGAAAGCAGTATGGAGGTTCCTCAAAAAACTCAAAATAGAAATACCATTTGACCCAGGAATTCCACTCCTAGGAATTTACCCTAAGAATGCAGCAGCCCAATTTGAAAAGGACAGATGCACCCCTATGTTTATTGCAGCACTATTTACAATAGCCAAGAAATGGAAGCAACCTAAGTGTCCATCAGTAGATGAATGGATAAAGAAGATGTGGTACATATACACAATGGAATATTATTCAGCCATAAGAAGAAAACAAATCCTACCATTTGCAACAACATGGATGGAGCTAGAGGGTATTATGCTCAGTGAAATAAGCCAAGCCGAAAAAGACAAGTATTAAATGATTTCACTCATATGTGGAGTATAAGAACAAAGAAAAAATACTGAAGGAACAAAACAGCAGCAGACTCACAGAACCCAAGAACGGACTAATAGTTACCAAAGGGAAAGGGACTGGGGAAAATGGGCGGGAAGGGAGGGATAAGAGGGAAAAAGGGGCATTACGATTAGCAGATGTAATGTTGGGGGGGCACGGGGAGGGCAGTACAACTCAGAGAAGACAAGTAGTGATTCTATAGCATCTCACTACGCTGATGGACAGTGACTGTAATGGGGTTGGTGGGGGGGACCTGATGAAGGGGTAGTTTAATAATCGTAATATTGCACATGTAATTGTAAATTAATGATAATAAAATAAATTATATTAAAAAAAAAACAAAGAAAGTCACAAGAGACAAAAAAGGACATTACATAATGATAAAGTGGTCAATCCACCAAGAAGATATAACCATTATAAATATCTATGTACCCAACACAGGAGCACCTACATATGTGAAACAAATACTAACAGTATTAAAAGGGGAAATAGAATGCAGTGCATTCATTCTAGGAGACTTCAACACTCTACTCACTCCAAAGGACAGATAAACCAGACGGAAAATAAGTAAGGAGACAGAGGCACTGAACAACACATTAGAACAGATGGACCTAACAGACATCTATAGAACTCTACACCCAAAAGCACCAGGATACACATTCTTCTCAAGTGCACATGGAATATTTTCAAGAACAGATCATATACTAGGCCATAAAAAGAGCCTCAGAAAATTCAAAAAGATTGAAATTGTACCAGCCAGTTTCTCAGATCACAAAGGTATGAAACTAGATATAAATTACACAAAGAAAATGAAAAATCCCACAAACACATGGAGGCTTCACAACATGCTCCTAAATAACCAATAGATCAATGACCAAATAAAAACAGAGATTAAGCAATATACGGAGACAAATGACAACAATAATTAAACACTGCAAAATCTGTGGGATGCAGTGAAGACCGTGCTGAGAGGAAAGTATACTGCAATACAGGCCTACCTCAGGAAAGAAAAACAATCCCATATGAGCAGTCTAAACTCACAATTAACGAAACTAGAAAAAGAAGAACAAATGAGACCCAAAGTCAGTAGAAGGAGGGACATAATAAAGATTAGAGCATAAATAAATAAAATCGAGAAGAATAAAACAATAGAAAGAATCAATGAAAGCAAGAGCTGGTTCTTCAAGAAAATAAACAAAATGGATAAACCCCTAGCCAGACTTATCAAGAAAAAAAGAGAGTCTACTAACATAACCAGAATCAGAAATGAGAAAGGAAAAATCACTACAGACACCACCGAAATACAAAAAATTATTAGAGAATACTATGAAAAAACATATGCTAACAAACTGGATAACCTAGAAGAAATGGACAACTTTCTAGAAAAATACAACCTTCCAAGGCTGACCCAGAAAGAAACAGAAAATCTGAGCAGACCAATTACTAGCAACGAAATTGAATTGGTAATCAAAAACCTACATAAAAACAAAATGTCTGGACCAGATTTAGTGAAGACCTAATACCCATCCTCCTTAAAGTTTTCCAAGGAGTAGAAGAAGAGGGAATAGTTCCAAACTCATTCTATGAGGCCAGTATCACTCTAGTACCAAAACCAGGCAAAGATACCACAAATAAAGGAAATTACAGACCAATATCCCTGACGAACATAGATGCAAAAATACTCAACAAAATATTAGCAAACCTAATTCAAAAATACATCAAAAGGATTATCCATCATGATCAAGTAGGATTTATTCCAGGGATGCAAGGATGGTACAACATTCGAAAATCCATCGACATCATCCACCACATCAACAAAAAGAAGGAGAAAAAACACATGATCATCTCCTTAAATACTGAAAAAGCATTTGACAAAATTCTACATCCATTCATGATTAAAACTCTCAACAAAATGGGTATAGAGGCCAAGTACCTCAACATTATAAAGGCCATATATGACAAACCCACAGCCAACATTACACTTAACAGCGAGAAGCTGAAAGCTTTTCCTTTAAGACTGGGAACAAGACAAGGATGCCCACTCCCCCCACTTCTATTCAACATAGTACTGGAGGTCCTAGCCATGGCAATCACACAACACAAAGAAATAAAAGACATCTACATTGGCAAGGAAGAGGTTAAACTGTCCCTGTTTGCAGATGACATGTTATTGTACATAAAAAACCCTAAAGAATCCACTCCAAAGCTACTAGATATAATATCTGAATTCAGCAATGTTGTGGGATACAAAATTAATACACAGAAATCTGTGGCATTCCTATACACTAATAATGAAGTAGCAGGGAGAGAAATCAGAAAAACAATTCCATTCACAACTGCATCAAAAAGAATAAAATACCCAGGAATAAACCTAACCAAGGAAGTGAAAGACCTATACTCTGAAAACTACAAGACACTCGTGAGAAAATTTAACCAAGATACCACTAAATGGAAACACATCCCATGCTTATGGAAAGGAAACATTAATATTGTCAAAATGGCCATCCTGCCTAAAGCAATCTACAGATTCAATGCAATTCCTATCAAAATACCAACAGCATTCTTCAACGAACTAGAGAAAATTGTTCTAAAATTCATATGGAACCACATAAGACCCCGAATAGCCAAAGCTATCCTGAGAAGGAAGAATAAAGCTGGGGGGATTATGCTCCCCAACTTCAAGCTCTACTACAAAGCCACAGTAATCAAGACAATTTGGTACCAGCACAAGAACAGACCTATAGACCAATGGAACAGACTACAGAGCCCTGATATAAACCCAACCATATGTGGTCAATTAATATATGATAAAGGAGCCATGGACATACAATGGGGAAATGACACCCTCTTCAACAGCTGGTGTTGGCAAAACTGGACAGCTACATGCAAGAGAATGAAACTGGATTATCGTCTATCCCCATACACAAAAGTAATGTATCAAAGACGTGAATGTAAGTCATGAAACCATAAGACTCTTAGAAGACAACATAGGCAAAAATCTCCTGAATATAAACATGAGCAACTTCTTCCTGAACGCATGTCCTCGAGCAAGGGAAACAAAAGCAAAAATGAACTCATGGACTACATCAAACTAAAAAGTTTCTGTACAGCAAAGGATACCATCAACAGAACAGAAAGGCATCCTACAGTATGGGAGAATATATTTGTAAATGACACATCTGACAAGGGGTTAATATCCAAAATATATAAAGAACTTACACACCTCAACACCCAAAAAACAAATAACCCAATTAAAAAATGGGCAGAGGATATGAAGAGACAGTTCTCCAAAGAAAAAATTCAGATGGCCAACAGACACATGAAAAGATGCTCCACATCACTAATCATCAGGAAATGCAAATTAAAACCACACTGAGATATCACCTCACACCAGTTAGGATGGCCAGCATCCAAAAGACTAAGAACAACAAATGCTGGTGAGGATGCGGAGAAAGGGGAACACTCCTACACTCCTGGTGGGAATGTAAGCTAATTCAACCATTGTGGAAAGCAATATGGAGGTTCCTCAAAAAACTAAAAATACAAATACCATTTGACCTAGGAATCCCACTCCTTGGAATTTACCCAATACAACTTCTCAGATTCAAAAAGACATATGCACCTCTATGTTTATTGCAGCACTTTTTACAATAGCCAACATATGGAAGCAACCTAAGTGTCCATCAGTAGATGAAAGGATAAAGAAGAGGTGGTACATATACACAATGGAATACTATTCAGCCATAAGAAAGAAACAAATCCTACCATTTGCAGCAACATGGATGGAGCTGGAGGATATTATGCTCAGTGAAACAAGCCAGGCGGAGAAAGACAAGTGCCAAATGATTTCCCTCATTTGTGGAGTATAACAACAAAGCAAAACTGAAGGAACAAAATAGCAGCAGACTCAGAGACTCCAAGAAGGGACTAGTGGTTACCAAAGGGGAGGTGTGTGAGAGGTTGGGTGGGGAGAGAGGGAGAAGGGGATTGAGGGGTATTATATTTAGTACACATGGTGTGGGGGATAACGGGGAAAACAGTGTAGCACAGCGAAGCCAAATAGTGAATCTGTGGCATCTTACTACACTGAAGGACAGTGACTACATTGGGGTACAGGTGGGGACTTGATAATATGGTTAAATGTAGTAACCACATTGTTTTTTCATGTGAAACCTTCATAAGAGTGTATATCAATAATACCTTAATAAAAAATTTAAAAATACGTAAATAAATAAAGGATTGGTATTATCTAGAAAATGACCTAGAGCCCCAGGTAACATCATTTTAGAATTCAACCTTATGAGGATTTGGTTTTAAACCTAGCTTTGGCTGATGAGGTATTTCTTTATATTACCAGAACCATTTTTCTTTTATCCTAAATACATTTGTGTATTTCCTAAGAACAAAGACATTCTCTTACCTGAGTATCGTTATCAAAATCAGATAATATAATAATTATCAAATCATTTAACACTGATACGATGTCATTCTCAAATCCACAATTCATATTCAAATTTCACCCATGGCCCCTTTAGTATCCCTGAAAGCTCTTTTTCCTCCTCTGTTCAGGACCCAGGATTACAGGATCCCACAGTGGATTCAGTTGTCATGTGGCCTTTTGTCTCCTTTGATCTGGGACGCTTCTTCAGCCTTTCCTGGCATTTCTTGATCTTCACATTATTTTTTAAGTGAGCAGGCCTGTTATTTTGTAGTATGTTTTTCCATTTGGGTTTGTCTCATGCTTTTTCATGATTAGATTCAGCTGATGCATTTGAGCAGGAATTTCCCAGAAGGAACTTTCTGTGCATCACATCGGGAGGCCCATGATGTCGATTTAACCCCAATATCAGTGATACTAACTTTGATCATTTGGTAAGGGGATATCCACAGGGATTCTCCATTGTAATATTACTATAGTCCCTCTGTTATAAATAAGTACTTGGGGGAAGATAATCTGAAGCTGTGAAAATATCCTGTTCTTCATCAAACTTTCGCCCACTGGTTTTAGCATCCATTGATGACTTTCTAATTCCATCATACCTTCTATATTTATTACTTGGCATCCTACTATGAAGAGGAATCATCCCTTCTCCCTCATTTACTTACATATTATTTAAATCAGTATGGATTAGGGGATTCTTATTTTATTCATTGAGTTGTGATTCATTACTATTATTATTTATTTTGATGCTCAAATTGTCCCAGATTTGGCCAGAGGATCCCTTCAAGTTGGTTCCTGTGTCTCCATTTTTCTTTGAGCCCATCTTACTGTCTGCCACAGCCTGGTGTTTTAGGCTCCTCTAGTACTTTCCTTGTCTCAGACCTGGAATCAGCATTTTCTCCAAGTTGCCTTCCAGGTCTAATTTGAGTTCCCTTATCTGGAGAACAGTGGAAGTCCTCAGAAGGACAGTTGTTATGTATATGCTATTGTCATGGTGGTACAGCTGGCATGTGTTTTATTAAGTGCTCTCAGAGTATCTGTTTTTTCATAATTTATAGGAATACTAATCTCATTTATTACCCACATTATTTTCATTTTCAACTTCTTGTATTTACTTTTTTTCATTAAGTTTCAACAATACAAACACATGCACAGTTATAGGAAATGTAAACTGCAGGCCACCATACTAGAAGAATAAATGCTAAAGGATGAGCAAAGACTTACTCCAGAACACCAGATGAAGAGGCAGTCTAGATCAGGGGTCAGCAAACTACGGCCCTCTCTTGTTTTTGTAAATAAAGTTTTATTGGAACACAGCCTCACCCATCGGTTTACCTAAGTCTATGGCTGCTTTTGTCCTACTCCACAGAGTAGAGCAGTTTAACCGAGACTGTATGGCCCACAAGGGCTAAAACATTTACTATCTGGATTTTTACAGAAAAAGTTTGCCAACCCCTAGTCCAGACGCTAAGAACCCAACCAATATGAAAGGGTAAACGTTCCTGAAATAAATGAGAAAGTCGATGCCTATTAATTCTGGCTCCCATTAGTGATGACTTAGAATGGCCTTGCTTCTTACATCAGGGATAGCTTGCAAAGTCAACATGTAAAGCAAAAGTCACACAGAGTCAAACTTATCCTGGAAAGCCTCCTGAAAGTTGCCATGTTGGAGATGGATACTATTGTTTCTAAGTCCAGCACAACCAGTTTTACCAGCATCTCCAAATCCTTGTTGAGCATTTTGACAACATGCAAGGTGCATGGAACTACTACAGGCAACATCAGAAGCCCTGAGACCAGCAGGCTTAAATCTGCAGTGTAATCAACTGCAATTCAAAAACCAGATCACACATGGGCTGGCAATGTTTACAGGGAATAAATGATTAAAAACCCTAGAATAGCATTCCCCAGAAGCTCTCTCATTTGGAAAATTGCAAAAGGAAATTGAAGAGAAGTAGGAAATGTTTTGCCAACATGAAGGCTAGAATAGATAAACCTTTAAACATATGTTGAAAGAGACTTTATATTTCATGTCTATATCCTCATAAATTATCTCAGTTATTAGTGAGTACAATAAACATCTAACTATGAGTGATTAAAAAACTGATTTGAAAGACCATTCCAAGCATGTTTGAAATGCTATGCTCTGATTAATACAGAGAGGAGACGCTATTACATGCCCACTTGACTGGCAAAATGTAATTTGGATTTCACCAAGTGATGACCAGGATATGGGGAGTTGAGGATGCTTAAACCTTGCTGGTGGGAGTAAAGTTAATACACCCACTTGGAGGAGTGGTTTGGGAGTGGCTAGTAAAGGCAAGCTGTGCACACCCAACCACCCACCAATTCAGCTTCTGCTTAGTTACTCTACACCAGCAGTTCTCAAAGTGTGATCTCAGACCCCTGGGAATCCTTGAGGTGTTCCCAGGGGACCTGCAAGGTCAAAACTATTTTCAGACTAATACTAAGATATTACTTGCCTTTTCTGCTGTGTTGCCATTTGCATTGACAGTGTAAAAGACACAATGGATAAGACTGCCGGTATCATCACATGAATAAAGGTAGTGGCCCCAAACTGTACCAATCATCACTGTATTCTGCACTGCCATTCACTTTGGAGGGAGAACAACAATTTTACTGAAGAATGTCCTTGATGAAGCCATAAAGTTTTTAATTTTTAAAAATCTCAACCCCAGAGTTCCTGCCTTTTTAATACTCCATGTGATGAGATGCAATTTGCACATAGAAACTTGTATCTGCCACCATGAGCATGAGAGCTTCCAATAATTAAAGACTTTTGTGATAAGATCAGAGATGATACTAATGAACATAAATTTTGATATTGTATAAGGAAGTGAACTAAGATCTGAAAGATCTACAGGACTCGGTGAACCATGGTTTTCCAAATGGATCACTGTGTTATGTTATGCAAATCATGAGTAAAAGATCCATTCAAAGTACAAGGCAGACCAGTGCATCTTAATGTAAGAGTACTAAAAGTTCATGAGATGGTTTCAGATTTCACATTGCAACTGATCTTTAAGAAAACTGCCATTTATTGAGTGTTGGCATGTTATCAAATCATATCCACAGTTATCTGAAAATTACTTTCCCCTTTTCCAACTACATGAAGCTAAGCTTTCTTCACAGACTTCAACCGAAGTAACACAGCACAGCAGACATTAAAGAGATTTGTACAAATGAAAAACAATGTTATTCATCTTACTATATGCTGGAAAACAGTTATTTTCCATAAAAATATATTATTTATATTAACATGTAATGGGTTCATTATCATTGTTTTAAACAATTTATTTTTTAAACTATCACTTAAATAGTTATTTGAAAAATTCTTTTTATTTCTACACTGGTAACTATGATGTCTATTGATAGATATAACCTCCTTAAACAAAACCTCTTTGGGGGATGCTCAGTAATTATTAAGAGTGAAAGGAGTCCTGAGATAACAGGTTTGAGAAGTGCTGCCCTAGAAATCAGACTGTCCCACAAATACACAAGGAAATGTGTGTAAGGAAGTTCATGTGGTGGTGTTTGAAATAGTGGAAAAATTGGAAAGAACCTAACTGTCCTTCAGTAGGAGAATGGATAAATAAGCTGTCATTTAGGGATATAACGTCATATGAATTAGCAGTTGAAATGAATGAATTAAACCTGTAGGTATAAACATGGACAAGTTTTTTAAAAATCACAATATTTAAAAAGGAAGTTGCAAGAGACTATCAAAGCAATTTGATACTATCTATATAATTTCTAATTGCAAGACAAAATTATTTGTAGAGACATGTATGTAGTAAATGTATTAAAACATGCATGGGGATGATTTATATCACCTATTAAGATAGAGATTTCTTTGACTACAAGAGAGAAAAAGTAAGAGAGTGAGGCTTATACTATATAACTATGATATTTCTTAAAAACTACAAGTTCTAAAGCAAATAAGTTAGCATAAGTGTTAACCTTAAAAGCAGCATAGTTAATTTAGTAACAAAAATGGATTTCTTTGGGCATAGTGGAGAATTGTACTCCCAGACATACAAGCTACAGCAAAACCAAAAAGAGAAGAGAGGAACACTCATTTATAGAGGAAGCGGGGAGTGGAGAGGGCTGTTCCTAGCAAAAGGTGCACTGGAGTCCCATGTATGGTGACTAGTCATTGGCTGGGTTGTGACAGTCTTTTATTGGCTGGGCTGTTGCAGGAGGTGGAAACCTTTCTTCCTCCTGCTGGGGAGTAAAGTAGCTAAAACAGTATGGCATCCAGCTCTTCAGGTGAGGTCTGAGAATCATTAGGCCTGGTGGGCGTGAGAGCTCCTCCTGCTGGCCTCCCAATGTCATGTCAGTGACATTTCTCTTAATTTTCACATAAGGTACATAGGAATTTGTTTATATTGTTTTCTATAATTTCTGTGTGTCTTAAATATTTTGTAGCTGAAAATTAAAAATCTTCATTTCAACAAATGATTATTTCCAAATAGAGATGTATAATTTTTTCTTCAGTGAGTATCTGTTTCTTCCCACTCTCACTAAATCAATGTTGAATGTGTACTTAAGAATGTCAACATCTGTTTCATTTTTAGTCTGCTGAGGAGCCCTCACACCTTTGTCTGGCTTTTGTGACTGGGGAGTAGAATGTTTAGGGACAACTTTCTCTGTACTGTTTTAATTTCTTTACTATGTTCTGTCAGGAAAAAATTAAATATAATTTCCATTGTGAAAGAGCAAAAAGTTTTATGTTTTTGTTTTCACTTTAAAAATAACATTGAGACCATGCTCTTCATCCCACTATGTAAAAAAGCTGATTTTTCTCATTTAACCTTTAATCATTTTTCTATGTTATTAGTTAATTTTCAGTACCACTAGTTTCATGGCTGCCTAATATTCCACCTTACAAAGTGCCGTAAGTTTTGAAAAATCATTCTAACATTTTTAGTCATTTTGGCTGCTTCCAGTTTTTTACTATTAAAAACAACATTGTAATAAATCCCTTTGCATATAATCTTCATCTTGACTTTTGATTATGAAGCAGTTCAGAACATACCACTCCAAAATATGCTGCTTTGGCATATTGACTATTTCAAGTTAAAGGTACTTGAAAACTAGCAAATAGGAGAAAAATAATCTGCTCTTCCCTCCTTCTCTCAAAAGTGACAGATGAAACCCCCATATGAAAGATGTCCTCCCTATACCAGGAGAAAAGTAACATTCCTATCATTGAGGACAAAAAGCTGAGACCCAAAGGCTTCTATACAAACAGACCTTGTTATTAATTCTTACCTTCCATTCGCTTCCCCACATGGTTGACTCACTTTTCCACAACTGTCTCTCTGTTCAACCTAATGTAAAAGCAAGTAGGTTTCACTGTTTCTTTGCATCTTCATTCCTTCTGAAGGCATCCATGTCATGCAAAATGTGTATTAAATACATGTAATGCTTTTCTCCTGTCTATCTGCCTTATGTCAATTTAATTCTCAGGCCCAGCCAAAAGGCACCCTAGGAAAGGTAAAAGTACGCTTCCCCTACAATTATTTCCCACAATCCTAGCTGGATAACTTTCCCTGGGCAAGTAATTTAGCCTTTATGTGCCCCAGGATTGGAATGGTTCCTAAGTAAGGGCATTTTATTCCCTGGGGATTTTGGCAATATCTGGAGGCATTTTTGGTTGTCACTACTGGGAGAGGGAGGGTTTGGTGCAGGCATCTAGTGGGTGGGGACCAGAATGAGGCTAAACATCCTACTATCCACAGGTCATCCCCACAGCAGAGAATTATCTGACCCAAAATGTTAATAGTGCTGAGGTTGAGAAACCCTGGAACAGAAGATCACTTACATCCCTACGTGCCCTGAAAATTACTGGGCACTTCTGGAAGGACTAATTGTTTGGACAGAGCTCCCAGGGGGGATCGCCACCACACATTGGGAGCCCTGGAGGACAGACCGTAACTCTGGGGGTGTTTCCCAACTGCTCGGTCTCTTCCGGTCCCCTGGGGAACCTTGCCTGCTCTCTGGGGAATGGCTCCAGCTGTGTAGGGTCAGGGTGGAGCTCAGGAATCGGAGCCTTTTAAAGTGCCTCAGGTGAATCTAATGAAAACCCAGGTTAGAGCAGTGGCTCTGTTACCTGTCAAGCCATCAGAATCTCCTGGGGCCTTTGTAAGCAAGGTTTGGGGTGGGGTCCTGGAATCTGGGTGGTTTTGTTGTTTAAGTTCCAAAAATGATTCTGATGCAACCAGCTTAAAAGTTTCTATCAGCTGTGGGGTTATCGCTGGGAGGTATCTGGCACTCCTTCATTCATTCATATTCAAGATGCTAGGATTAAAAAGATGATTTAGCACAGGGTCTGCCTTGGAGGACTCAAGATCTAATAGGGAAAACGGCCCCAACGCATTAACAATCAAACTGCCTTGTGACATAGGCCTGAACAAAATTCTTTGAGAGCACAGAGGAGGGAGGGACCAAGTGTGCCTGAGGGCTTCACGGAGGAGACTGACTTTTGAGGTAGATCTTACAGGGTTAGAAGGAAACTGGAGGTAGAAAAGCTTGACTGCAGAAACAGTAGGAGGAAAATCCTTGATAGAGAAGAGGCAGCAGGACCGAGGACAAGAGGTAATTTGCCCTCTTGACTCGCCATGTGCAGCCCCCAACAATATGGACCAAGTCTTGCTCGTCGAAATAATGCAGACATCTGATATTTCTTTGGGAAAATTGGTCTAGAATTCTGTGAGTTTGAAAATTAGGAGAGGTTTTCAGGAATGCATCTCTCACATAAAAACTGACCTGCCTGGAATTGAGCACCCACTGTGTGCCAGGGCCTCTGCTCTGGTTCCAGAGAAGCATAAGGCCCAACCCCACCCTAGAGAAGCTCACAGCCAAGTGTACAGCCCCAGTCCCCCCTCCATTTCCACTCTGTGGCGACCTTTGAGCCAGGTTGGTGGGGGGACAGGTAGAGGATGCTGAGATGTCTTGTAAAGACAGGCAGCTTGGGGCCAGGTGGGGAGAGTAGTAGATTGCCCGGAGAGCTGCCTGGCAATTTATAGAGGCTCCCAGAGCAGAAGACAGGCCTGGGGCAGAAAAGTTGGAGTGGCCTGATGCTAGAAGCCACCTGTGTTCCTTTCCTACCACAGAGCAAAAACTCTACTCTTGTCTACTGAGTGAGATCCTTGGTCTCTTAATTCAGTCAGTAAATGTTTATTCAGGGCCTACTCAGTGTGAAGCACCATTCTATATACCAGGGCCACATTAGTGAACAAAACAGACCAAACGTCCTGCCCTTGTGATGCTTATATTCTTGTAGGAGAGACAGATCATAAAATGAACGGGCAGTTTACATAGTGTAGCAGAAGGTGGTAGTACCCTGGAGGAAAATGCAGCAGGAAAGCTGGAGGGGGTGTGTGTGTATGCTTGCTTAGGTGCACGGATTTTAAGAGATTGCCAGGGGAGGACTCAGTGGGAATGTGACCTATGAGGGTTGAAATCTCACATGTCTCAAGTCACATTTCCTTGTGTATGTTTGCATGAATGAGTATGTTGCCAGTAAAACTGTAAGCTCCCTTAGGGGCAGAAACCATCTTGCTTGTGTCTAACACTGTCCACAGGGCCCCTCACGGGTATTCAAAAATACTTTCTGGATGGATGAATAAAAAAGAAATGAAGAAGTAAACAACAATGGAATGAATGAATGAATGAAAAAGAGGGTCCTGCCGTCCTGCTGTCTTGAGTTTGAGTGTCTGGACCAGAAGTTATAGAATCTTTGCATTGGCTGGCCTGGCCTGGCCAGCCAGAGACCCTCCCTGTTATGGCGGGAAGAAAAGGAAAGGGCAGGGGAAAGATTAGGGTGAGTGGGGAAAGGTCGGACTGGGCAGGGAGGGTGAGGTGGGATGGGGTGGAGTGAGGTGGAGGACGTGGAGAGGAGCTCCAAGAGCAAGAAGACAGGAGGGGAGAAAACAAAAGATCAATAAGAACAGTCAGGAGGTGACAGCGGCCAGGCAGGGAGCACTCCTCCCTTGATTAGAATTCATGAACTCCCCTCTTACATTAAGTCTTTATATGACACCTGGCCTTTAATGCAAAGCTGGCTGCGAACATTAAAAATTAAAAGCCGAAGGTAGGCTACATCCATCTCTGATAGCATAGCTCCCCTCCTATCTGAGGTCTGCACAAAGCTATTACACATTGATAAATTATTTTGGGTAATAGCCGAGATATTACATTGTTTCTGAGTGAAGGTAAAATCTCTCCCTGACACGGGCATTTATCAGGAGTGCCTTTCATCCTATTTATTATGGGCCAGGTGAACGTGGGATTGTGGCTAGCTGGGTCGTGGGCTGGAGTGTGTGTTGGACCCCCCCTCCCCCTCCCCCACCTCCTCTCTGTTTCCCTCTATCACTGCCTTGAAGGAACCCAGTTCGATTCCAGACAAGTCATTTAAACTTTCTGAGTCTCAATTTCCTCTACTGTGGTAGGAGGGTAATAATAATAATGCTAACCTCTCAGGGTTGCTTGTTATAAAATGTCACATTGGGACTGGCTGGGCATCGGTGTAGGGACTCTCGGGGAGTGTGTGTGTGAGGGTGTGGATTGACATGGGTACATGGGTGCAATGGAAGCAGAGTAACAGCTGCCTATGTGCACCATTCAGTTTGGCATACTAAGGGGCCATCTATCCATAATTCCTTTTGGAAGAAGCATTATTTGCAGAAATGTTTACTGAGCATCTTCTATGTTCCAGGCACTGGGCTAAGTGCTAACTAGACACTCATTGGCCTTCTAACCCTGTATCTAAGTCAACTCCAACTCCCATGAAGTGCTTGGCACATAATCAGTGCTCAATAACTATCTTTGGAATGGATGAATGGATGACTGAAGTGGAGAATGTCAAGTCACAGGTGGACAGGTGTAGGTTTGGTGAGTCTCACTGGGTCTGAGTTATGGTCAGTCCTCCTTTCTAGCAAACAAAATCTGCCAGTTCAGCTCAAGGGAACTGCCTATCTCTGAGCCCCAGGCAGGTAAGATAACCTCCAGCAAACAGGAAAGTGCCCATTGTTGCTGGATATAGCTAGTCACTGAAGTCCCCATGCTCTTGGCAGAGTCAGAGTGACTGTCTTCCTCCTTAAATTTCTGCCTAATGATCAGGCATCCATCAACCAGCAAGAGGAGGCAGGGAAGGTCACCCTTAGGTATGCACTCAGTCTGGGAGGTGGCCCAGTGCGCAGAACCAGTGGGTGGTGGAGGAGGCCTGGGATGAGGTGTATTGTTGCAGTCACGCTTCACTAGCCTGGCTGGTTCTTCTCCAGTCTCCGCACCTCTGGCCAGCCCTCTTGAACTTTGGTGCGACCCGCTGACTGCTTCTCAGTTGGGGCTTCTGCCCTGCCTGCTGCCTTTCCTGTCTCCCAATTCTATTCCCTGCCAGCCAGGCCCAGCCCGAACCCACCCTGCACCCAACCATGCTTCCCAAAGCCCAGGAAGGACAGCTGAACCTCCTGATGATAGATGAACTTGGGCATCTCCAAGAGTGCCAACACCTGTTTGGCTACACTGAGAATTTAGTTGTCAGACCAGCTCCTGCTTGATGAGCTGTTTCTTACAAGGGTAAATGTAAGTCTAAAAGGTGATTCTCAGGCACTGTGGTGAGCTGTTTTCTCTTCTTCCCTGTGGAATTCTGATTTACCGTGCTGGCTGAACTAAGAGGCATTGCACTGCTAAGATCCGGTTTTGTTCAACAAGTGTGATGAGGCAGAATAAAGGCCAAGATGCGGCTCTAAAAAGTTGATGGTGTACACCGAAGTGAAAGGAAAACCTTCTAGGATTAGCTCAATGATAATAAATCATCACCATCAACATCACCATCCTATTAGCAGCGAACACTGAGTGTTCACTTTGTGCCAGGTACGGTGATGAGCTCATGTGTTCAGTCTCTCATTTACTCATCATAAAAAGCCAGGAAGTCAATTTTACAGATGTTCAGAGAGATCAACAGTGAGGCCCAGAAATGGGATTTGACCGAGTCTGACTCTAGACCATATATTCTTAGCCATTATACTAGAAAGGATCTTCATGACTGGCTACTCCATCTTTTTATTTCTACACGAGGAAACTTTCTTTTTTCTCCAGAGGAGACCCATTGCCTAAAATGAGTGGCAGAGCTGCGACTGGATTCTAAGTGTCTTAATTCTAAATCCAAAGCTTTTCTTCACTGTGCCAAACTGTTCACCAGGAACGCAGCTCTTCTTTCTTCTCCTCTGTCCCTCCAAGGCTGAGGAAGATCATAAAGGTGGAGAGGGAACTCAGAGCCAGGGGAACTAGGGTCTGTACATGAGCCAAACAAACCAACAGGCATAGGCTTCAGGCCCAGGAGCTCCAGGATGCCGGAGTCAGAAGCCCAAAGAGCAGCTGGATGTAATGAGTGTGCAGGCACCTGAGGGCTGAGAGGGGTCAGGATTCAAGAAATCAGTGAAGACAGTGGCCATGAGGCCCCAGGGTTGAGGACACTTTGAAACAGAAGCTGGCAGAACAAGGGATATTTTGAGGCAGGAAAGATCCCAACAGACCTGGGATAAACGACTAAGGAATGCAAGAAAGGTGCCAGCAACAGGCAAAGGCAGAGATCTAGGGGCAGTGAGGCCCAGTGGTAAGTAGGAGGTGAGTGTCCTAATTACTAACAGGAGAAAAAATAGAAGCGGCCAGGTTTGAGGGGTGGGAGGTGGGGACAGTAACAAAGCAGTGAAGAATCAGGTCCTCTGCGCTGCCCAATCTGCTTGAGCATATAGAGCAACCTGACCCACCGAGAGCCACATGGCTGGGGCTGGAGGGCTTCTTGCCTTGGAGTTAATAGTTAGGGAAGGAGAAAGATGCCAGGAGCGTCTTAGAAATTTTTTCTGAACATCAGAGGTTTCCTGCTGTTATTTTCACAAGTAACTGCTATAAATATTTAACTTATATTAATCACTCTTTTGTCAGACTTTTTAAAATGGAAATTTGTACTGAGACTGGATTACATGGGAGCTTGATTTTTTGTGGGTTGTATTTTTAAAAAAGAAAAAAATGTTTTAAATAATTAATGAAAGGATGTAATACTGTTATGCCTACCCCTGTGTGCCTAGAATTGCTCCCTCTCTGCACAATATACATTTAGAACTGGTTTTTTTTAATGTTGGCAAGAAGGGGGATTTTGTATAAGACATCGTTTATCTTGACTTTACCTCTTTGTGAGGGCTTGCCAGTGTCCTCAATGGCCTTTCCATCTCCAGAAGGAGTGTTATACCCAGGTAGGAAGTATGTTCTACTTAACATCTTTAAGATCACGTAGACAGGCCTGGAGAGAGACTTCCCACATCAGATCAGCAAAGGAATTGCAATCATTCAGGATGCATAAACGGACTGGTCTTGCATCTATAATCTTCGTTAATTCTGCACATTCATAATCTCTGCATTATTCCAAGCAGCTGAGTTTTAGACATGGCTATTTATATAGAGTTAATGTTGCTCTGGGCTTAGGGGGAGGTAAAGAGGAGGAATGATGAGTTTCTACAAACCCAGTGCCTCTGCACCCAGAATCTGGTAAGGGGGCAGTGGTCAGAGGGAAACAGAGGGAGAGAAAGATATCAAGTGTAGTAATCAGAATGAAAAATGGAGCTGCGGTTACTTTAAACAAGAGCTAATTCATCACAAGAACGAGTGGATAAGTAGCTGAGTTTCAGGCGTTCAGTAAGTTCCCCGTTCTGCTCCAAAAATTATTCCACCCCTGTCTGCATGCTCTCATAAATCATCCCTTCTTCACATCAGCTCCTATTACCAATTACTCCTGCCTGTAACACGCTTTCCTTGCCCAACACCATCTGATGGGGCCTTGCCTTTTAATTTTACAAATGCCTTTTTTCCCCACTTTTTCTTTCTGTCTTTCTCCTTCAGTCTCTCCCCTCCCCCAGCCTTTCATTCTCTAGCTCTCTCCTCTCTCTCTGCCATTTCTTACTTGCACAAAGCCCCTTCTCCTCCCACAGGCCCCTGCCTACCTGGCAACTGCCGTGGTCCCTTGGGAAGAGGAGGGAAAGCCACCATGGGTCACAGTGGGAATGGGAGGGCCTGGGGTAGATGAGAGAAGGGTGCACGTCTCATACCTCTTGAACGTGCCCCCCAGGCATCCATCCGCAGCCTGCTTCTTGGTCTGCAGACCTGGATGGAGTTTGAATCTAGGGTTCTGACAACCTGTTGGAAAGGCTATTGATTGTCCCTACGAGGAGAGCGCTATACCCCTACCCTGCCCCTGACTTGACGACAATGGGCAGTGTAAATATTCATGAGGATATTAATTCGCTGCTGGGAGCATTAGATGCACAGAGGTAGTGAGTCTCTGCGGGGCTCTAAAAATCCCTCTCGAAGAAGCCCTGCCTCCCAGCCAGGCTTCTCCTGACATAAACTCATCCAAAGCGGCGTTTCCCAAACTTCCGTTATTACTGTATCCTTTTCACAAGTTTTGCCACATTTCAGAACTAGATTCAGTAATCAACTTTAAAGTGATTTCAAAAGTTAACTTTGGTCCTAAGCAAAAATTCACGATCTCATGGGTTTGAAGTGATAGTTCTGTTTTTCCTAATGCCTATGAAGATAAATGTTTAGCTTGTCTACCAACGGGCTTAACTTTATTCTGAGAGCACCCATCGCACGCATACTACATCTGGTTAAAATGCCCCCCGCCTGTAGGTTCAGATATGTGGTGTGATAGCTCACATGGGACCAAGACACAGAAGTCAGAGAGGTTTGAACCTCTGCTAACCTCACTGCCCATCCCAGCCCTACCTCCGGAAGGTGAACCAGGAGGGCTGGGGTGTTCCTCACGCCCAGAAGTCTGGAGCACAAGTACCCCAGGGGACTCTGACCCTGCTCTGAGAAATGCTGGTCTAGCCTGTGCTTCAAACCTGATTTGCTTTGTGACCTTAAGGAAATTACTTATCTCTCCACTACTACTTGCTTAAGCTGGGAGCACACTAACTGTCTTTCCTACTTCGTGGAGGTCAAAGAAAGTATGAACTTGGCATGCTAAAGACGAGGTGGGCCAGGGAGGCGTGGCTTGCTTCCTTCAGCTGCTGCAAGGGGCAGGGATTCCACCCACTGGCTTTTGCCTGCTGGCCTTGCATCATCACTTTTCCATCTGTTTTGACTGGATTTGAAAACTACACACCCCGGCAGGCTTGGGAACCCCCAAAATGGCTTCCCAGACGGTTTCACGGTGGTCATTTCAAGACAGTTGTATATGGAGTATGGAGATCTACAAAGTCATCCAGAAGCCCAGGGTGGGGCCTAGGATGCTGCAAGCACAGCGTCTAGGAAGCAGCACTTAAGGAGGAACTTGCTGTGTTGTTATCTAGGCTGTCCCTGCATTTGCACAGTCCTGAGAGCCAGGGCCTCTTTAAATACTATGCCCTGAGGTCCTGCTTGCCTCTGTCTAGGCTGGGCTCTGCAGAAGCCATGGTGTTGCAGGATTGAAATCCTTGCAAGGCACACAGTTCAGGCAAGAGAAAAAAACAAGAATTAACAGAACATCCCAGGGGAATGGCACTCTGCCCAGTACGTCCACACATATGCCATCCCCTGGTTTCATAGGAGACTTCATTAGTTTCATTTTACACCTGAGGACCTCTAGGTTTAGTGAAGTTCAGGAACCGCCCCATTAAAAGAAAGGAAGGATCTTGTAGATCTGGAATTTGAACTCAGGACTACCTATCTTGTGTTTACTTCATTACTGACTTTCCCTTTCTCACTGAGTGTTATTTAAAATAGCATTGATTCCACTTCACAGATGCAGCCAGTGGGACCGGGACCTTGACTCCACCTGCTTTCTCTGCACACACATCCCATCGCTCAGGGTGCCAAGCATTGCCCCTGGGTGATGGCATGTGTGGGCTTTCATGGTTTCAAGAGATCAGAGTAGTTGCCTTGCCCTTCTCAGCTGTGCCCTGGAATTCTTAGAATGAAGGCACCAGGGGCAAGGAGGTAGTGTGCTATCAGGAAAAGAACCTGGAAATGGGAAGCCTTTGGAACCTAGCTCAAACTCCCTATCAGCCGCTAACTAATCAGCTGTGTGGTCTCTCCTGGCCTCATTTTCTGACCTGTAAAATAGTGGGATTAAACACCTGCTTCTACTGCTACTGAGGACAGTGACTGGTGGTGGACTGTAACATGTCAGACAGAGGCATGGTTTTTAAAAACTGGAAACTGTCCAGAGGGAATCATTAACGTAGGGAGTTCAACTCTGACCCACAGTGTCAGGGAAATGGAGAAAACTATCCAAATAGTGATGTTGATGAGGAGGGAAAATATTAGCAAGAAGGATGAGGAGGCCGCCTTGTTCTGGTCTTGCGGTGGTAGAGGAGTTTAAATGAGATGGGGTCTCCCAGAAACTAGACTCACTGGGTCTGGTGCTGGGACCCCACTTTGAGAACCACTGCTCTACAGAATGGGGCTCCAACTACTACTTTAGTGCCCCTGACAATATGACCCCAACCACTCACCAACCCTGTCCGTGACTCCCCCACCCCCAGGAGTCTGTCTGAAGAATTTTCCAGCACACCACCAGATGACCACACATGCTCACACCTCCAAGCCTTTCTTCCTGTTCTTCTGCAGCCCAAACCCCACTTGGCCTTTGAAGCTCAGCTTTCTTCCCCATGACCTGTTCTCCAGCTCCTCCTGAGAAGCAAATATTCTTTCCATCGAGTCCCCCTGCACTTTGTTCTTTTCAGATCTAGCATTTCTTTCATTCCACCTGGAATTATGGGCAGTTCTCTGCTTGGCTGGGTCTCGCCAGAATGAGAATTCCATGGGGTGGGGGCCAGGTAATAGTCCTCAGCTTTGTAACCTGGCCCAATGCTATAAACATAGAAATTGCTCAGAAAATAATGAATTACATGAGAGTACTTGGATTGAAAAGAGCTCCTCTGAAAAAGCATAGTTAGTATTTGCCAAGCACAGTACATGTTTACTAATCACTTGCAGTGTGCCAGGACCTAGTCTGCTCGCACTGTCTTACTAAGTCCCACCATGAGGGTTTAGAGTAGGTCCCACTGTCCTCCTTCTAGAGATGAGACTATATACCCAGGCTCAAGTAACACCATGCAATCAAGAAGTTGTGGAGGGAGGATTTGAACCCATGCATTTCAACGGACATTTACCTGCCTTCCAAACACCTGCTCCAGACCTGTCAGGTCAGGGCCAAAGAAATATTAGCAAGAAAGGTGATCCTCCTGAAGGACTAGGAGGTGAGGGAAATTGATCAGGGTCCTTAAGTGGCCAAGAAATGAACAACCTATTAAAACCTGTCTTTAATAAGAAAAATAAAGTTAGGAAATGGGTGCAATTAGTAAGTCATAATAAAAAACAGGTAAAGGGTCACTTAGAAAAATTAAATGCTAGGGAGATACATAAATCAGGGGGTCCTACGGAGTGCAAACTGAAAGGTCTGGCCAGAATTAGCTAATGAACTTAAGGAACTCTTGACATCTATTTTCAAAAAGTGAGGGTGAACCACAGAGGATGGTGTAGAGCGAAAAAAAAACGTGGAACCAGACTTGAAAAACAAGAAAACCGATTCCAGCAATTTCCCCCAGGGAAGCCTTAAGTCCCATTTGTAGGCGAGCCATAGAACAAATTTTATGATTAAAAATTTACGATAAATCTTATGAGTAGAAAATCCAGTAAGCAGCTGGAGGGCAACAGAGACCTGAGCCATAAACTGAACTGGCAGGTTTACGCAGAGATCATGCCGGGAAACCATAACGCTTTTTTATTCTGACTAATTTGTAATATTAGTGAGAAGAGGGTCCACTGGAGATTTAGTGCTTTTTGATTTTTAGAAAAGCTTTTGATTCAGTGTCTCCTGAAATCTGACTGGCAAAATTAATTTAAATTGGCATGGACAGGGACCGCTCGGGGATGGGGCTCAGCTGAAAGGCTATAAAGAAAGGTGTTGATGAATGGGAGCCACATCCTGGAGGGGTGAGGGTGTGCGCTTGGGCCACTGCTGGCAGAGGTGAGTTGAGCAGAAGCAAGCACCAGATCACCTCCATAAAGGTGAGGCTAATGACAGATCAATTAAGTCTGCATGTCTAATTCAACCAGGCCGACACAAACAGGGGAGGGTAGGAGACCCGAGAGATGTGAAAAGGACAGAATTATCTCCAGGAAATAATGTGCATGTGCAGTGAGACCTGAAGAACCAAGGTCCACCTGGCAGGAGAAACCTGAGTCCAGCTAAAAGTCTATCTAGCAAGATCCCCAAGGGATGGGGACACACACAGGTGGCCAAATCTGGAAAGGGACACAAGTAACAGAAAATCTGCCTGGAACAACAAAGAAACTTATTTCATATGGAGGAAATAGAGGTAGTGTTAGCTCCAGGCACAGAGGGATCAGAGCTCTGGCTTATTTCTTTGCTCCTTGTTGCCTCTGCCCTTTCCCAATGTTAGCACTGGCTTCGGGCTAGCTCTCCTCAAAATTGTGAGATGGCTGTAGTGGGGCAAATGGCCTCTCCAGAGATGTCCATGCCCCAGAACCCGTGAATATGTTGTTAGTTGGAGAAAGGGTCTTTTTCAGATATTAAGTTAAGGACCTTGAGATGAGATCATCCTGGATTGGCTCCAATGACAAGTGTCATTATAACAGACAGACGAGGAGAAGACAGGCACAGAGGAGAAGGCCACGTGAAGACAGAGGCAGAGATTGGAGTGCTGCGGTCCTAAGCCAAGGGATGCGTGGAGCCTGCAGAAGCTGGAAGAAGCAAGGGAGGATTCTCCCCAGAGCCTTTGGGAAGAGCATAACCCTGCAACACCTTGATTTCTGACTTCTGGCCTCCAAACTGTAACAGAAAAAAATTCTGTCTTTTAAGCCACCAGTTTGTGGTAATTTGCTACAGAAGTTTTGGAAAGAATATAATGCCTGCTAGGAAGTGTATGCTGCCTTCTCTCGAGCAGCCCAGCTTTGTGTGGCTCTCTGGTGAGCATGAAGTCATCACTTTCTCATAAGCCCCAAACAAGCCTCTCTGCACGGTTCGTTGGCTAACATTAGCCCAGCCTTGTCCCTGAATCGGTCATGTGCAAAGGGGTTGAGACAGTACTGCATGGCTTCACTCATCATGGGGGAAATGGGGTGACACCCCTGACTACCTTCTAGATCATGGAGTCTTGCAGCCTGCATTTTCCTGTGAGGTGAGGTGGAGCAGAGACGACCAGCCTCCATGATGTACATGCAACGTGAGTGAGAAAGAACCCTTTCCTATGTACCCAGGTACCACTGAGATCTGGGGGCTGTACTTGTTACTAGGCTACCTGACGAATGCAGAGGGGAAGCTCCCTGAAGTTCTCTGGAAGGACCAGACAATTTTGACAGGAAGATATGAGAGAGTCCAGGCAGGCAGGACTACATGAGCAAGAGGCATGGAAACAGTATGTCCAGGGAAAGGTGGTGGCTGCAAATGAGGAAACAGATGCTAGAAAGGAGGAGGAGGGCCCAGCTGGGGAGGGACAATGGCTGTCCAGCACAGTTTGGATGTGAGAAAGAGGGAATGCAGGTGACAAGATAAATTTAGGAAGCTGTAGCCAAAATCCAGGTCTTCACTGAAGCCTCCGTTTACACACCGTTCACTAATGCCTCATTATGTGCTGAGCGCTCTATCTTCATCTGCTGGTGGAGAAGAGGGGACAGGCCTGAGGTGCGGGCAGCCAGTGCGATAGAGCACGGGTCAGCACTGGAAGAGCCCAGCCCAGGGCCTGGTCTGGGGCACCTCTGCTTTGCCTCTGCAGAGCTCCCACTGCAAGCCCTGGCCTGCAGAGAAGGAGAGATGTCCTGCACTCGAGTGAGTGTGCTCTCTAGGATGGTGACCCATGGGGAGGACATGGGTCCATGGTTGGGGCTGGGGGACAGCAAGCCCACAGGATCCCAATTCAGACAGGTCAGATTAGAGATGGCCTGTCCTGATTAGAGATGGCCTGCTCAGAGCGTGCCTCTCGCTCAAGAGGGCTGGTGATCTGGTGGTGGCTTTTGTGTAACCAGCTTGGAAGTGACGACCTGGTGAGAGAGCCCAAGAAACTCCTGGGAGTCCTTCAGTGAGTGTTACTTCCTCTGGGCTGGGCATGAAGTCGTAAGCAAACTTATTTACTGGCTCATGTCTTTGAAAGGCCCATGGGTAGGCGTGGGTCAGGCTGAGCTAGGGTCTGGGTGTTTTCAGGATGTCAGGAATCCAGTCCGCCCACTCCCTCTCAGTCCTTTCGGCTTCGGTCTCTCTCTGCTTGGAGGCAGGGCTGGCTCTGGTAGCGCCAGGCCCTCAGGGCCTTTGCGGCTGGCGATCCCAGTGGAAAGACTGTGTCTTTTCCCCAGTGGTTCCAGCGAGAGTCCCAGGGATGAGCTTCGTTGGCCAGCTTGGATCAGGTGCCCACCTCAGGGGCAGGGGTGGGATCAGCCCCACCTAAAGTGCATGTGCTAAGAATGGAGCAAAGGTTTGAGTGCAAGTAGTTTATTGGGAGATGGTCCCAGAAAGTGTCATTAGGGCCACAGGGAACCGAGCCAGGGAAGGGAAAAACGATAGAGGGTTTAGTTCACAAAAACGAAGAACAAGCAGAGAGAACACGAACAAGATCAAGAGAAAAACGAGCAGGTTATACAGCCTTGAACAATGCAGGGGTCAGGGGTGCCAATCCCCCACACAGTTGAAAACCCACATATAACTTTTGATTCCCACAAAAGTTACCTACTAATGAAGAGCATATTGCTGACCAGAAGCCTTACCGATAACGTAAAGAGCTGACTGACTTGTATTTTGTATGTTTTACATGCTGTCTTCTTACAATAAAGTAAGCTAAAGGAAATGTCTTTTCAAAGTGTCACAAATCTCCAAAAGTTTTTCCAATATATTCATTAAAAAAAACCCACTTGTAAATGGACCTGAGCAGTTCAAACCCAGTCAACGATCTTATGGGCAACTGGGACGCACCTCCACCGAAGCCCTCAGGGAGACTGTGTAGAAGCAGCCTTGGAGTTCCACCTGAGGCTGTGGAAGTGGAGCATTTGTCCACCAAGGCACAATGTATCTTTGGTTGAGGACTGAGCCTGGGGACATTGTCTCCCCAGTATGTCTCACCTGCCCCAAGCCCACGGGCTGAGCATGCTGCCGTGGCCAGAGAGAGCCCTCCAGCAAGTGCTCGCCAGAAGTCACCCAGCGTGTTTGGAAACTGTGAGTGCCGAGGGGAAATGGGCAGGCCACTGACAGCGCTGTAGATGGTCCCCAAGGGAAAATAAGAGGCTATTACCAAAAGCAGGGGATGGGAATGCAGGGCAGGTACAAAGAACTGAGGTCCATTGCAGCGAAACTCCCAACACAATGCACCCTGGACAAGACAGGGAAGGTGATTCTGAACTTTCCCAACCAAAGTTGTGTATGTCTCTACACAGAACATCTACAGATTTCATCAGATTCTCAAATAAGTTCTGGTCTTAATTCCAAAAATATTAAGAACCATTTCTCTAAGGGATAACCTGATGAAACTAAAAGTATCATCTTTCCCAAAGGATTCATACTGATAAGGATGATGATAGAGCTAAACAAGTACGTCACCAACAGAAGAATTTCAGGCTCCACAAGAATTGTTCACAAGGGAAGAGACTCTTGGGAAGAGGGACCCACATTGATACCCCACAGGGAGTCATCCTCTGTGACTAATTAGATATATGATGATAGGATCACAGCTAATAACAATCATTACCAACCTTGTTTGAACCATTTAACAATGTGTAAGGCAGGAGGAATAAGTACCATCCCACTTCAGACAAGAGAGAACTGGGCTCAAAGAGATCACAGCAGAGCAAGCCTATCCCAGCTGATCTGACTCCAGGCAGATTCCCCTGTCGTTGTCCCACAGGTGACAAAAGGCCCTCGCAGGAAAGTGCTTGCAGGACTTTATCCCTTCAACGCAGAGCATGTCCCTGTAATATTTCCCCCAGGCCCTAAGCGTTCCCCTGAACCCAGACCCCGCCTTCACCCGGGGCAGCTGTCAGAATGGTAAGGGGCAGAGTGGGAGGACAGCGTGGAGTTTCTAGGAGCCAAGACACAGAACACTGTGTAATGACAATGGCAACCCAGTCACCAGGAAGGCAGGGGAACAGATGCCTCGCAGTCTCTGAAAGGGTACGCTTACTGACTTGGCAGTCACTTGATTGAGCATTTGGCCCTGTCTATGCCTCTTGTATATGTGTAAGGCAAAGTTCTCACAGGTCCCAGGAAACAGGATCTTTCTTGGTAAGAAAGATCTGGGCACTCATTCCAGCAGATCGTGCCCCACCCTGAACCATACCACTCAAACTGCTCAAATCTATTCTCCAGTGCTGGTATCCAGAGTACAGATGCACCTCAGAGAATAATAACTTACAACACTTGTGTACGCTCGGCAGGGTTTGCAGTCACCTTGCATGTGGGACCTGCAGCAGAGGCCCTGGAAACATTTGGCTCTGAAGCCTCACGGTCTGCATGTGGATCCTGGCCCTAGTGCTCCCGAGCTCTGTGCTCTTGGGCAAGAGTCTTACCCTCCCCTGTAAAAAAGCAGGGAGTAACAGTACCTGTTTCTTGGATTGTTTTGAGAATAAAATGAATGAATACCTATAAAATCCTTAGAACTAGCACATATACAGTATTTCATGAATGTCAGCTGTTTGGATAATTAATAAGTGAGTAGGTGAAAGGTGGCCAGCTATAGAAGACAACTGCTGTTTGCAGGAGAGGTGTCCCACGAGGGTCCCTCAAGACTTCACAGTTGTTTCTGTTCCTACACCATCAACATTTGGTGAGCTGGCTTCAAGACACAGCATTTCATGGGAGTTTTCCTGCCCAGTTGTGGCTAAGAGATGCCAGGCTGTGGGGTGAGTGTCCTGTATAGAGAAGTTTTAGATCTGTTTAAATTTCACTCCTAAAAGAAAAGAAGGGAGGCAGTCTCCTTTAGTTCAGCTGGGGTCAACTGCCAGCTGCTCTCCCACCTCCTAGAACTTGTTGGGAGGAAACTGCCTTGAGCTGAGGATAGGACTTAGGTTAGCTATTGGATCATTCATGTTTTGAAGTTTCCTTTCCTGAGAATCTTGAAGACGAGCATGGAGGCCACCCCTCTGCACAGGAACAGACAGTTGTGTTGCTGGGCTCACTGTCCTTCCTAACTCTTCTCATCCTCTTAAATCTTCCTTGGCCTGTTTTCTTTCAGAGCAGAAGAAGCATCTATTCTATTTGATCTTCACAATAGCCCTCATGAGGTAGGTGCTATTTTATCTCTATTCTAAAGAACCAGAAGCACAGAGAAGTTAAATAACTTGCCCAAGGTCACACAGCTATTAAGTAGAAAAGTCAGGCTGTAAGCCCAAGTGTATGCATTGATTCCAGACCCCATGGCCTGAATTACTGCTAACAAGTAACCAAAGAGAAGAATGTCTGTAGCCCCCTTCGCAGCCTTCAGTGATCTGCTCATGAATGATCAGGACATGAGCTGCCTCATTTAGATGCCTGCCTCTTGGCTGCTCTGATTCTGCCTTTGTGTAGATGGCTCTGATGTTCAGTGCTCTAGGAGAGTGGGAGCTGCAAGGTTACTGAGTTTTGTTAATGGGAGAAGAGATCAAGGAATTCCCCTTTCAGATTTCCAGTTGGGTGACCCAGAAATGGTGGTGATGCCATGCACCGAGGCATCAGATGTGGTAAGGGGAAGCCAGAGGCAAGAAAAGCAAACTTACCATGACCATTCAGTTGGCCAAACACTCACCAAGACTGGCTCTGCTGCCTGGCACCTTCCTTCCCAGGTGGCCCTCCCCAGCTTCCACCCCCAGCCCCAGACCAGGGTGCAGCATCACAATGGGCTGTTTTTAATCCTTGCTGGATCTCTTTTATTTTTTCCCCCTTTGCTGGGCTTCCTGGGCTGTAATTTTTCCCTCTGTGTCATCCATCACAGACACAACGTCGCTTGTGCAAATTAAAATGCACCTCAGAATAATAAAAAAAGGAGCCTTCTTTCCCCCCTCCTTTTCCTTCCCAGCAGCAACTCCTCAATACAAAACACTTGTCTCTGGACGAGAACAGGAGCATTAACCCTGTGTGTGCCATCACCAGGTCCATATAGTCCCTGAAGCCACATGCAGCCGGCGATCAGGCCCAGGGAGCAGCTAGAAAAAAACAGAGAAATGAGCCTGGTTCTCTCGCCCTCACTCTGTGCTGATTGTTTGCTAGACAATGTGCAAACATTGCCTCTTTGGTCCTTGCTACACCAATGAGGCAGGAATTATCAGTATCTTTATTTTACAAATGCTGAAACTGAGGGTGCTTAGATGACTTGCCCCATCAGTAGGTCCCTGAGCTTGGATTTGAACCCTGTCTGTCTCCAAAGTCCATGCCCTAATCTTGCCATTCAAAGTGTATGTATCACAGAAAACCTGAGGCCACACACCCCCACCCCCCAACAGCAAAGACCAAGTGCGGAGCCTGGACTTCCATCCTTGCCAGGTTGTGACAAGGCACCCTAACCCCTCCACCAGGATGATATCAGAGAAGGCCATGTAGGGAGCTGAAGCTTTCATCCCCACCACATGGGAATGAGCCTCCTTGCTCCATAGAGTCAGTGGAGGCCCATGTGGGAAGCAGTAATGAGGCACTCCAGTCCCTCCCACCAAGGGAGGTAATAGTGGAGCTTAATGGGATGCCAGTCTCCCATCCCCACTCAGAAGTAATGAGGAACACTGTCTTCTACCCACACCTGGAAGTATAAGTCACCCCTCCCTTTTCCTTTACTAGAGTGGTATCAGAAAAAAGTAGCTAAAAATGAGAAGGTTTAAATAAGATCCAGAGCCTCATTATATAATACCAACAATGTTCAGGTTTCAATGAACATTTACCATAGCAAGATCCAGGAAGATTTCAAACTGAATAGAAAAAGGCAATCAGTAGCTGCCAAAATCAAAATGAAAGAGATGTTACAATTAACTGACAAAGATGTTAAAGGAGCCATCATAAAAAATGTTTCAGCAAAGAACAAAGATGGTTAAAACAAAAGAAAAAGAAAAAAAAGTCTCAGCTAAGAAATAGAAAGTCTCAGCAAATAAAAGATGTAAAGAAAAACAAAGTAGAAATTTTACCATAAAGTACAATAACAACAGCAAAAGGGCCTCAGTGAATGAGCCCCATAGCAGAATGGAGGGGACAGAGGAAAGACTGAAGCTGAAGATAGAATAATAGAAATCACCTAATCTGAACAACAGATTGAAAACACCCAATTTGAACTATAGTAGTCTTTAAAAAAATGAACAGAGTCCAAGGACTTTTGGTACTATAACAGATGAACTAACATTTATGTCATCAGAGTTCTAGAAGGAGAGAAGGAGGATGGGGCTGAAAACGCACTCAAAGAAATAATGGCTGAAAGCTCCCCAAATTTGGCAAAAGAAACCTACAGCTTCAAAAGTTGGTCAAACCACAAATAGGATGAACTTAAAGAAATCTACATCAACAGCCAACACATTCAAACTGCTGCAAACTAAAGACAAAGGAAACATATTGAAAGCAACAAAAGAAAAATGACACCTTACTTATAGGAGAAAGACAACTTAAGTGACAACAGATTTCTCACCAGAAACTGTGGGCCAAAAGAAGGTGGCACAATAATTTTCAAGGACTCAGAGAAAAGAACCATCAACCAAGAGTCTTATACCCAGCAAAATCCTTCAGGAATAAAGGGGGAAGTCAAAACATTCTAAGATGAAGTAAAGCTGAAATATATTGTTGCCATTAGGTCTAACCTAAGAGACTAGCTAAGAAACAGTATCAAAACAAAAAGGAAAAACAGAACTTTGGAACACGAGGAAGAAAGACTATAGTGAACAAAAATATGGGTAAATACAGGACTTCCGGGAAGATGGCGGTGTGAGCAGGGCGGCAGAAATCTCCTCCCAACACTATATTTATCTACAAAAACACAGAAAATACATCTATTCCTAAAACAGAGACGAGGATACACAGGAAAGCGCACAGCGTGCAGCTACACCCGAGAGTACTCAGCACCCCAAGAGGTGGTCTTAAAGAGCCCAGCTGACATACGTGGCAACTATCAGTGACCAATTATATAGCCATGAAAAGACAGAGGAATATGGTTCAGACCAAAATCAACCAGACAACCCCAGAGAGGGGAGTCTGAAGGGATGGAAATGCACAGCCTCCCTGAAAAAGAATTCAGAATAAAAGTCATAACCATGCTGATGGACCTACAGAGAAATGTGCAAGAGCTGAGGGAGGAAGTGAGGGAACTGAGGAAAGACAATACAGAAATCAGACAAACAATCGACAGGCTTAACAGTAGAATGGATGAGATGCAAGAGACTGTTAATGGAATAGAAAACAGAGAACAGGAGTACAGAGCAGCTGAGGCAGAGAGAGATAAAAGGATTTCTAGGAATGAAAGAATATTAAGAGAACTGTGTGACCAATCCAAACGGAACAATATTCGCATTATAGGAGTACCAGAGTAAGAAGAGAGAGAAAAAGGGATAGAAAGTGTCTTTGAAGAAATAATTGCTGAAAACTTTCCCTGCTGGGGAGGGAAGTAGTCTCGCAGTCCCCCAAAGCTCATAGATCTCCCAACACAAGGGACCCAAGGAAGACAACACCAAGACACATAATAATTAAGATGGCAAAGATCAAAGATAAAGACAGGGTATTAAAGGCAGCTAGAGAGAGAAAAAGATCACCTACAAAGGAAAACCCATCAGACTATCATCAGACTTCTCAACAGAAACCTTGCAGGCCAGAAGAGAATGGCATGATATATTTAACGTTATAAAACAGAAGGGCCTCGAACCAAGAATATTGTATCCAGCACGATTATCATTTAAATATGATGGAGGGATTAAACAATTTCCAGATAAACGAAAGTTAAGAGAATTTGCATCTCATAAACCACCACTACAGGATATCTTAAATGGACTGCTCTAGAGTGAAGCACACCTAAAGCTAAAAAGATGTCACTAGAGAAAAAAAAATCATAGCAAAGAAAGCAGACCATCCAAATACTAACTAAAGACAAAGAATAAAACACCTATTATAGAAAGAATGGAGGAGGAGGAATAAGAAGGGAGAGAAAGAAAGAAACATCAGACTGAGTTTACAATAACTTAACAAGAAAGTTAAGTTAGATTGTTAGATAGTAAAGAAGCAACCCTTGAACCCTTGGTAATCACGAATCTAAAGCCAGCAATGGCAATAAGTACATATCTATCAATAATCACCCTAATGTAAATGGACTGAATGCACCAATCAAAAGACACAGAGTAACAGAATGGATAAAAAAGCAAGACCCATCTGTATGCTGCCTACAAGAAACTCACCTCAAATCCAAAGATATACACAGACTAAAAGTGAAGGGATGGAAAAAGATATTTCATGCAAACAACAAAGAGAAAAAGCAGGTGTTGCAGTACTTGTATCAGACAAAATAGACTTCAAAACGAAGAAAGTAGCAAAAGATAAAGAAGGACATTACATAATTATAAAGGGGTCAGTCCAACAAGAAGATATAACCATTATAAATATATATGCACCCAACACAGGAGCGCCAGCATATGTGAGAGAAATACTAACAGAATTAAAGGAGGAAATAGACAGCAATGCATTATTCTTAGGAGACTTCAACACACCACTCACTCCAGAGGACAGATCAACCAGACAGAAAATAAGTAAAGACACAGAGGCACTGAACAACACACTAGAACAGATGGACCTAACAGACATCTACAGAACTCTACACCCAAATGCAACAGGATACACATTCTTCTCAAGTGCACATGGAACATTTTCCAGAATAGACCACATACTAGGCCACAAAAAAGAACCTCAGTAATTTCAAAAATATTGAAATCCTACCAACCAACTTCTCAGATCACCAAGGTATAAAACTAGAAATAAATTTTAGAAAGAAATCAAAAAGGCTCACAAATACATGGAGACTTAACAACCCTCTCCTAATTAATCAATGGGTTAACGACCAAATCAAAACAGAAATCAAAGAATATATGGAGACTAATGACAACAACAACACAAAGCCACAACTTCTGTGGACGCAGCAAAGGCAGTTCTAAGAGGAAAGTATATTGCAATCCAGGCCTATTTAAAGAAGGAAGAACATTCCCAAATGAATAGTCCAGAGACACAATTACTGAAATTGGAAAAAGAAGAACAAATGAGGCCCAAAGTCACCAGAAGGAGGGACATAATAAAGATTAGAGAAGAAATAAATAAAATTGAGAAGAATAAACAATAGAAAAAATCAATAAAACCAAGAGCTGGTTCTTTGAAAAAAATAAACAAAATAGATAAACCCCTAGCCAGACTCACTAAGAGAAAAAGAGAATCTACACACATAAACACAATCAGAAATGAGAAAGGAAAAATCACGACGGACCCCACAGAAATACAAAGAATTATAAGAGAATATTATGAGAATCTATATGCTAACAAGCTGGAAAACCTAGAAGAAATGGAGAACTTCTTAGAAAAATACAACTTTCCAAGACTGACCAAGCAAGAAACAGAAAACTAAACAGACCAATCACCAGCAACGAAATTGAATCAGTAATCAAAAAACTACCCAAGAACAAA